>JAVJIF010002902.1:0-150807 GCA_038442645.1 Agave tequilana
AGCTTTGAGGAGTGAGTGCAACCTCTGAGAGAGAGGGACTTCTTTGTGTACTCCTTAACTGTAACACTCAATCTCATTGTATAAGAGAGCGTTTTGTATCACTTTCATATGCCTGGATGTAAATAAAGTGACACTTTTCTTTTGTCTCTTCTATTGTCTTGGACTCTCTCGTTTCTTTTTAATCAGACGCATAGAACCAAAGAATCTTTGGCTTGTCAAAACTATGATGAAAATTTTAACAAGTCAAATTTTGTGGAGAAAAGATCCTATTTCAGGAACCCCACAATGCTGTCAGAGGTGTGATATTACTTGACAGAGATAAGATAATTTTGGTGGGCCTGCCACTTTATAAAAAGAAGTGACAGGTCGAATTGGTACCCCAGGGAAGATGAGCTTTTATCAAAGGTTTAAGCTCAACTGGAGAGTTTGATGAAAACACTGTTAACGGTGTAATGTTAACCTAACAATATTTTTTTTTTAAGTAGACTTGTTATTCTGTTAAGGAGAACAACAAGTGAGACTAGGCTCGCGGGGAGTCTAGGAAAGTCTCTACCGTTAGAGGTGTGATATTAACTTAACGGGTTGAATGTAGTCTTGTTAGGAGTGTAATGTTACTTGACAAGAATGTAAGTCAGAGGTGTGATATTAATTTGACTCAAAGCTTTTCAGTTTTATTTGGGAAAACTAAAAGTGTCACTGTCATAGTGTAATGTTTAACTTGACAATGAGGTAATGCTAGAGGTGTAATTTTGAACTTAGTATTAGTCATCTCAACTTCAGCGAGGAAGTCCGAGGAAAAGTCATGGCCGTAAGTATATTGTTGAACTTGGCGATGACTTGGATGCTAGAGGTGTGGTGTTTAACTTAGCATCGTTTATTTCAGCTTCGATATGAAAGTCTGAAGGAAGGTGACTGTCAGAGGTGTGATGTTAACTTGACAGAAACTCGATATACTGTTTAGAAGTTATATGTTAACTTAACAGTAATTTGTCAGAGGTGTGGTATTAACTTGACAGAAATTGATTTGCGATATGAGCAATTTGAGGACCTGTCATTCTATTGATGAGAATTGGCAAGTGGAGTTTGAAAAATGTCAGAGGTATAGCGTTAACTTGACAAATTTGGATTTGTGATATGAGCAATTTTGAAGACTTGTCATTCTATTAATGAGAATTGGCAAGTGAAGTTTGGAGTGCCAGAGGTATAGTGTTAACTTGGCAACGACTGTATTTCGTAGACCTACCATTCTTTGGATGAGAATTGGTAAGGGATTTTAGAGGGGAGAGTGGAGTCAAGTCCACTTAGAATTTTTAGCAAACCCTCAGCTATCAACGGATTTGAGGTGCCTTTACCACTACCGTTTGAGTTGGGCTAGCCATGCTATTCCCCTCAGCATGATAAGTTGTCAAAGATTTATGTTGGGCTTAGAAGCCAACATTTTCCTCTATCCTTAGCCGTTGGAGGCGTCGGATCAAATGGGAACATATCCCTTAGGATTTTTAGCAAATCCTCAGCTGTCAACGGGTTTGATATGCCTTTACTAACTACCGTTTGAGTTGGGCTAGCCATGCTATTCCCCTCAGCATGATAAGTTGTCGAAAACTTATGTTGGCTTAGAAGCCAACATTTTCCTCTATCCTTAGCCGTCGGAGGCGTGGATGTTAATGAAGAAGCTCTTCTTATTTTGATCAGAGGTGTACTTTTAACTTGATCGGAGGAGGAGTACTATTAAGGATAGTACTTTTTCAAGAATCTGCCATTGATCGGCATCATGAGTGTATCGCCATTTGAAGTTATGAGGCGATACGATCCATTTGAGTTGACTGATTCTACTATAAATGGTCCTTCCCATTTGGGCTGGAATTTTTCTTTTGTCTTGTGCGTCATCACCATGGGTCTTCTGACGGCTAAGACAAGATCGCCTTTTCTTGAAAGTTCGCACTTTAACTTTCTTGTTGAAGGCTCTGGTAATTCGAGCTTGGTAAAGCTCGATTTGTTATTGGGCCTGCAGACGTTTTCATTTAAGGCTTCCAATTCTTGGAGTCGCTGTCGATGCTTCTCCTCATTCGTCATCCCTACTGTCAGGGCGACGCGTAGAGATGGAATTTGGATTTCCAGTAGAAGCACGGCTTCACACCCGTATACCAAAGAAAATGGTGTAGCTTTGGTTGGGGTTCGGACAGTTGTGCGATAAGCCCATAAACATTCACCCAGCTTGTCGTCCCAGTCACGTTGACTTTTCGAGACGAATTTCTTGAGAAGCTTGCCAATGGTCTTGTTGAAAGCTTCTGCGAGACCATTAGCGGCGGGGTAGTATGCCGTTGAGGACACACTCTGGATTTTGAACTTGGCGCAGAACTCTGGAAGCCTGGCTGATGAACTGGGGCCCATTGTCGTGGATAATTCACCGAGGTACCCTAAAACGGTAAATGAAGTGATGTTTCACGAACTTGATCACATCAGATGACTTCACCTCCTTCAAAGGAACGGCCTCAGCCCATTTGGAGAAGTAATCAGTTATTGCCAAAATACCGATGTCCTTTTGATGATGGAGGGCTGATAGGGCCAACCACATCCATCCCCCCATTTCAAATGGCCAAGCAGAAGCCGTGGAGTGAAGGTAGCCTGGTGCTTGATGGATGAAATCGCCATGTACTTGGCAGGCGTGACATCTTTTGGCATAGGTGATGGCGTCAGCGATCATCTTGGGCCAATAATATCCCAACATTTGGAGTCGGTATGCAAGTTTTGGGCCAGGTTGATGGGCTCCACACATGCCGTCATGGCTTCTTTCAATACCTCCTGTTGCCTCCTTTTGTGAAGGCAGTGAAGCAAGATCCCATCATGCGATCGACGATACAGTGTTCGTGTAATCGCATTATAGTAGAATTTAGGGGCTTTCCTTCGAATGGCAGCCGCTTCCTTGGTGTCCTCAGGCAAGATGCCATACAGGACATAATCGATGTAAGGAATCGCCAGTCTCTGGGCTTTAGGCCGGCCGACGATTCCAGCGCTTCTTTGTTTGAGAATCTCCTGTTGGCTCCTGGTAATCCTCAGGAGCAATTCTCAGGCAATACAGATCGTGACTGTAGACAAATACCTTCTCTGCTGCTCCAGCTGGAAGAGTTAAAGAGGCAGCGAGGGATGCCAGTGCATCTGCATGCGCATTTTGCCTGCGCGGTACATGGTCGATGTAGAAGTTTGTAAACTTCCCAGCCATGTGGACGGTTGCATTAATAGGGTACTAGATCTTCATGTCTGACTTCGTACTCCCCGCGAACCTGGCTAACGATGAGTTTGGAGTCACCATATGCCTCGAGATTTCTAACACCAATCTCATCGGTGAGTTTGCATCCCAATCAAAAGAGCATTGTACTCCGCCACATTGTTGGAACACGCTCAGTTAATGAGACAGCTCGAGGAATCACATAGTTCTGTGGGGAGACGAGTACCACTCCTACTCCTGCCACTATGTATCCTTTCGGGCTTGTTCTTGATGCACCATCAAAGAAAAGTTACCACACCTGCCTTTCAAAGGATGTCTGGATCTGGCAGGCATCAGCGACCTCATCTGGGAGATCGTCGTAAAGTTTGGTTGCCCTCGGATCTGGATGCTCAGCCAGAAAATCCGCCACCGCTTGTCCTTTAATGGCCTTCTATGGTAAAAAGTGCATCTCATATTGAGATAACAATATGGCCCATTTTGCCAGTCGACCATTTAGCGATGAAGGCTTTGTCATGAGTAACCTCAAGGGGTTGACTTTTGATATGACATTTATAGTTTGGCCTGCCAGATAGTGTCGCATTTTCTGAATGGCGAACACCAGTGCCAAACATTCCTTCTCGATCGGGTTTACCGATGTTCGGCTCCGATCATTGTTCTACTCAGATAGTAGATCGCTTGCTCTCGTCCTTGATCATCATTCTGAGCTAGTAGAGCTCCCAAAGAATGATCCATTGCTCGGACGTATACCAGGAAGGTTTTCCAGATATCGGGGCTGCAAGGACTGGTGGTTGCGTGAGATATTGCTTGATTTCCTCAAATGCTTGTTGGCAAGCGTCGCCCCAATGAACGAAACACCCTTCTTCATTAGTTTAGCGAAGGTTTGGCATCTTCCGGAGAGATTTGAGATAAATCTGCGGATGAACGCCAATCGTCCTTGCAATCCCCTGAGTTCCTTGAGATTCCTCGGAGGTTGCATCTCCTGGATAGCGCGAATCTTTTCCGGATCTAAATGAATTCCTGTGGAAGTCACTACAAACCCTAGAAACTTGCCGCTGGCCACCCCCATGAAGGATTTGGTAGGGTTCATCTTCAATTGATGAGCCCGCATGATATCAAAGACAACCTTTAGATCAGTGATATGATCACCTTTAGCGCGGCTTTTTACCGCAATGTCATCAACATAGCATTCCACTGTTTTGCGCATATGCTGATGGAAAATGGCATTCATGGCCCTTTGATATGTTGCCCGGCATTCTTCAATCCGAAGGGCATGACAGGTAGCAGTAGACCCCTAGTGGTGTTCTGAAGGAGGTGTGCTTTTCGTCATCAGGATACATTTTGATTTGATTATATCCTGAGAATCCGTCCATGAAGGACATTCGTTCGAATCCACATGTATTGTCAATCATGACATTTGTGATTGGTAGTGAGAATTCGTCCTTGGGACAGGCCTCGTTCAGATCACGAAAATCGATGCAGATTCGGATCTTTCCGTTCTTCTTGGCAACGGGACGATGTTGGCTACCCAGTCGGGATGTTTGTTCTTCCCTGATGAAACCAGAATCTATAAGCTTTCTGACTTCTGATTGAATCGCCTCCATTATCTCTGGGCGGAATCGTCGCTGTTGTTATTTGACAGGCTTTACGTCCGAATTGATGTTGAGGTGGTGCATAGCCACTTGGGGATCAAGTCCGGGCATGTCTTCGTAATTCCAGGTGAAGACGTCTATATACTCTTGTACAAGAGATATTAGATCCCTTTTCTCCAAAGGTGACAGGCCGTCACTTATGAAGATGGTTTAGGATTAGCCTCATCCCCAGATTGATCTGAACAATCTTGTCTTCTGTGGGTGGCTCTCGCTGTTCAAAGCGGGTATCCCATAGAGTATTTAAATGTTTGATCCAGGATCCGATCGGACTGGATCATTTCTTCATCTCCGTCTTCCAGGTGTCTTGTTGAAACCATATTCACTGAAAGTTCTCTAAAGATGTTGCCGACACTAGCATCTGACTCCCGAGGACGTGCCCGATGAGTAATCATGGCCCAATGTCTCTTCAGAGTCAGAGGCTGATGGGATCAGAGTTGACACATAGCCCAACCCCCTGCGAGTCTGATGATAATAATCAGGTGCTTTCCCTTTCGGCACAAAGGATCGAAGTAGCGTTCTCCTTCCTTTGCCGAAGTTCAACCCGAGTCTGCTAGTTAGGTGAACCTTTCCCATCAAATGCTTGGAGGGTTGGAGCCTTGAACTTGGGTGGGTACGGAACCAGGTCCCACTCGGCTGGATATGCCGGACCACTCCTACTTCTTGGAGGCCTTTCCGGTGGTAAGGGCTTCAAGACGTTGCTCCAACTGATTCATTCTTTTAGAATGAACCTTTCCCTAGTCTTGGTCGTTCTTTTCCTGCGACGAGGATTTAGACGAACCAGAGGTGGGTTGCTCTTTCTTCTCGGAGTGTTCGGAAGATGAGCTTTCTCCTTCTTTTCGCTTGCCTTTAGACGTCTTAGAGGAGGCTCTGTTGGTTGACTTTCTCTTGTCTTCGAGCAACTGTGTGAGCATCTGCTTGAGGGAGTCGATAGATTCTTGCTGAGCACGAATCATCCCGAGTTGTTCCTTCTGGACCTGGGCTTGCAGCTCCAAGCGTTTAGCGGTCTCCTTAAGAGTGCTTGTCATGTATGTGAAGGCCTCTTTCTCTATAGAAGAGTTTGAAGCCTGCGACTCTGCAATAGCAGAGTGTGAGTCATTAATCTCAATGCCCCGGCTAGGGCATTGTAGTTGATCGGGGGAATGGCCCCCGGTCCGGGTGCGGGTGTGTCGGTACACTCCTTCCAGTTCAGAGTCAGACTCGTCGGAGCTGACTACAGGCTGTTTTCCCCCTGCTCCTGCTTGTCATATTTGCAGTGAGCTCTGGATACTCAGTGTCAGAGGAAATCCTCCGCTTGTGAGAGCGTCTTCTTTTGGCTGATGGGGGAATCAGGGTCAGCTGTCTAACTAAAGACTGCTCGTTCACGCCTGAACCGCAACGGCACTCAGAGAGAATAGAGATGAGCCGTTGGCAGCAACATGATGAAGTGGTTTGATTAGCACTTCTTTTCTTTGTCAAGTAATCCCTTAGATCCATGGGAAGAGGATCGAAGAGATTAGCCTCACAACTTCGAGGGCGGAAGGCATCCTTGCGCTGTACCGCTTGGACGCAGGATTCAGAGACGCGGTTCTCGCATCACAGCTTTAGGACACGTGTCTGGCGTCTCTGCTGAGAAGAGACGCAGCTGTCGCGTTGCTGCTTGGTGCGTCGGGCAGGGACGCTTGAGAGAGAATGGGCTGCTGGGCCCTGCGCCTAAGGGGCGTACCTCTTGTACTTGACGAGGCGCGCAAGCTTTGTCTTGGCGTCTGGTGAGTAGGGCTTCAGAGGAACTAATTTGGGGAGTCTCGCGTTTGGGCCGCCAAACGCGGACTTTGCGTGCTGGATGCGGCGCAGCTAAGACGCCAGCTTGAATCTTGCGTCCCTGCCTCAGTTGGACGATCAGAAGTTTCAACTTGCAGCTGACGCGCACGCCTCCTCTGTCGGCATTCAGCGTTTCGGTTGCGTCGTGGGGGTGGAGAGAAACCAACGACGACCTGGTGCTGAGGGAGAGGGTGAACTAGCTGGACACCAGAGGGCTTGACCACGCGGGTCTCCTGAGAGACGTTGGCGCGTGTGTCTCGTATGGCGCGGTTGGCCACGACACCCTTTTCAGTAGCTGCGCCTGAGGTCACGCGGGTCTCCTGAGAGACGTTGGTGCGTGTGTCACGCTTGGCGCGGTTGGCCGCGACACCCTTCACAGCAGCCGCGCCTGAGAGAGTTTCAGAGCGGGTTTCGGGGCAAGTCCCCGTAGAGACCCTGCGACAGACGCGGGTCTTTGGGCTCTTGGAGCCGGAAGAGAGAAACTCTTCATACTTTGCCTGGTCGAACTCGACGACAAGCGATTCGACCATCTTCCCCTTATAGAGGACGTCACCTTGCGCCACGATTTGTTCGTCAGTAACAAAAGTAGTCCCCAGCGGAGTCGCCATCTCTTGTACGCGTCGGAAAGGGAGGATTCGATTGCAAAATTCTTTTGATTGGATAGAAGATTACAATAGATCAGTCTTTAGATTACAAGGGAGGGAGGATGTTGAGTCTTGAATCCTCCCTTTGTTTAAGGCTGGGTTCTTCAAGTGGCGGTGGAGAGTGAATCTTGTTCTCCGTTGACCGGGTGAACTTTGAGATCTTCCGGGCTCTTCTCTTCGGGTGGTTGATGGAGTAACACAGCTCTGTCGACCAAAACTCTCAAAGAGATTGTCGGCAAAGGCTAACTTGAACACAGTAAGTTCTCTGAAGGGTTGAACTCTCTCTCTCTCTTTTCTCTCAGAGCTCTTTTCTCCCAAAAAAATCCGACCCCTTCTTCATAGCAACGGGGCTATTTATAGGGGTTTCGGGGCGTACGTGCCTCCTAAAAAACTCCATAATGGGGGCTAATTTTTCCCGTTATGTGGGCCGTGATTGGCCCCGAAACCAGGACGGTTACAACTGAGACGCGGGTGTCAACCCACGCGCCTTGGAGCTGCTGAGACGCAGGTTTCGACCCACGCGCCTTGGTGCGGCTGAGACGCGGGTTTCGAGCCTCGCGCCATAGTGCTGCTGAGACGCGGCTGCGAGCCTCGCGCCTTGATGCTGCTGAGACGTGGCTGTCGAGCCTCGCGCCTTGATGCTGCTGAGACGCGGGTTTTGACCCTCGCGCCATAGTGCTGCTGAGACGCGGCTGTCGAGCCTCGCGCCATAGTGCTGCTGAGACGCGGCTGTCGAACCTCTCGCCTTGATGCTACTGAGACGCGGCTGTCGAGCCTCGCGCCTTGATGCTGATGAGACGCGGCCGAAATTAGCTTTGCGTCTAGAACTTGAAATTCTGCTTTTTAATGGCTTGTCTTTTAGCGATTTTTAGACAGCCTACAACTCCTCCCTTCGGACACTGTAGAGCGAGCATTCAGGCCATTGAAAGGGAGATTTAAGATATTAGCGTCACGACCCTTCTTCCCTTACCGCACTCAAGTTGACATTGTGATGACATGTTGCATACTCCATAATTTTATTTTGTCCCACGGTTATAATGAGTTTGTCCCAAGTGAGGACGATTGGCTTGCGCAAAATGTCTCTCAAGAGGGACGGACACAGAGAGAAATAAGAGAGGAAAATAATGATTGGGTTCAATTTACAGAACAAATTGCTCAACAGATGTGGGAAGATTTTCAAGTTCCAAGTTGATGTAAACTGAGATACATCAAGTGTAAAATAAATGCTAGTTATCGTAATTTTATTTGTTTGGCTTGAATTTATATGTCTGAATTTCTAATTATAATTTATATTACGACGTCTTGCAGTTTATGGCCCTCAATGTATATTTTTTTTTCTCATATTTGAACTACATCAATTTCGTCTCATCTATTTGATTGGACACTTGTTTTGTAGACGATGTCAGGAGAAGGTTTTTGCGATGACATGAGTGTAGGTACCGCAGATCGAAGTAAGAAGAGGAAAGCGGGGACGAACATCAGGTGGAGTGACGACGCAAGCAAATATATGATGGCATTTTTAGGAGAACAAACCCGCGAAGGAGTGAAAGGGAACTCCTCCATACTTTAACTGCCGATGCTGTGAATGAGAGATTTGATACCCAATTTAGGGCCACCCATGTCATTAACCATCTACGAACTTGGAGGAATAGGTGGAACCGGATTTGTAGGCTGAAAAGGCTTAGTGGTTGTGTCATATTTGTTCCAGAGACACGCACCATTGAAATGCCTGATGAAGCAGTTTATAATGCATACATTGCGGTAACGAATTTGTTCCTTCAATCCTATATTCTTCTTGGAGTTTGATTGTTGTGTAAGATTAATTAATGAATAACATTGCTTGGTTTGTAGGCAGATAAGCTTAACGAGCCGTACCTCAACAAGCCTATTGAGTACTACGACGAAATGGTTGTCGTTTTTTCGCGGTGAAGCAGCTGCTGGACCTATTTCCAAGACGTTAACCACCCACTCGGCGACACCCAGGACCCCAGCAATGTGGGAGAACATTCAGAAGCAAGCTGGTACTCTACCCAACCTGTGAGTATGTCAGTGTCGCAAAGCTCTCACGGTAAAGGGAAGAGGAGCATTCCTTAGCTAGAGATATTAGGAAGGTTTGCTGATGGTTTGCAAAAGATTGGGGATGCCGTGCATGAGAAGAAGGAGGAGGAAAAAAGGATAGCAGCAGAGTGCTATGCTTGCCTTCGATCTATGGTTGGTACAACATACGACTATTTCATCTTCACCGATGATGTGGTGTCTGCTGCTTATGATTATATTATTGAGAACCCCAAGATTGGGGGTGGGTTTCTCAGGAGGTCCACTGAGGAGAGGGCCCATTAGCTCTACCGCTTCATGAAACAATACAAACTTGATTGAGAAGACCCATGGGTCATTGGCTTCCCATTGTTTCTGGTCACCTCTCTGCTTTGTGACTTATTGTACTATTTTATTCAGGCTCTCGTTTCAACATACATTTTTCCTGCGACATGCTTTTGGTCGTAGGCCCTATGAACTACTATTATATTTTCCTACTACTGTAATTTTTATTCGCAGCATCTTACTTTAAACATTGCTTTGATTGCCCGAACAGTTTCATAATCCATTATTATTAACCATATTAAATTTTTTTTCTAATGTTCTTCTCTTGTAGAGGTTTTGCGTGGGGCAATGATGATTATTAGGATGTTGGAAAGCCGACTATGCATGTAAGGTTTGGAGGCGTACTAGATCGCAGCCGTTCGACTCTAGGAGTTGAGCATGGAGGTGGCATGTACGCAACCCCTTATTTTTCATTCGGCATTGAATGACATATACTTTCATCCACTATTAAAATATCATTCTACAATCTGAGTCTTACTAAAGAGAAGTAACACTGTTTTGATTTGTGTAAATTGAAGATCCCAATGTTGGTTATATCTTTTTAGATTGCTTTGTTTCTTTTTTTCGCATATCATTGCATGCATATTGTTATAAATGCACAATGACAGTGATGCACACTCATTTTCTCATACTGTTCACATTTTGTCATCATCACTTTATCATCTTTGACGCTTTTGTGATCGCATTCATCCTCTATTTAAGATTTCGGTTTTGCTTAGTGTTGGGCTGAAACTCAGGATTGATTGAAAACCTTACCCACGTTGGCTGGATGTCCATCAAAATTGATTGAAATTCCTTCATCAATTGTAGGTTGTGAAAAACACCTAGAGGGGGGGTGAATAGGTGTTAGTGCTAATCTAAAACTAAATGCAAAACTAAGTGCGCTAAATGCGGAAGCTAATGCAAATTATGCACAAACTAATACAATACAACAAGTGTAGCCGAATTCCCCTTGCGAGGCTCTGGACTAACTCCCCTTGATTCCCCTTGAAATGGGCTGAGGCGCTATGTGAAGCTCTTGTTGGATGAGTATAAGTTGGGCACACACACACAAGCAATCCAAGCAATGTGCACACACAATCAAGCCAAGCAATCAAGGATATAGCAATATGGATTATGCAAGGCACAACACAAGCAAATAAATATGATATGACAAGATGAATTATGCTCAACACAAGCAAATATGATATGAATTAAGTATGATGCTTTGCACAAATGTAAAGAGAGAGAGTTTAGAGACAAGTGGATCAAACGCAAACACAAAGATATGTTTTGAGGTTCGAGCACCCTTGCTCTACATCCCCGCCTACACCAGCGTGTAGGATTTCCAATCCACTATACCGTCCACCAAGGACTCCCACCGAGGGAACCTTCACCGAGAAGGATTTGTACAACAATGGAGTACCGAACTCCTCTCTCAAACAACCACCTCACAACCGAGGGGTAGGCCCGTAGCCAAATACAACAACAACAACAACAACACCACCTCTACCGAAGAGGGTTTACAACCAAACTCAATCACCTCACACTTGAGGGATACAAACCAATCACCCGATCACCTCTACCGAAGAGGGATACAACAAGAATAAGGGTGTACAACTTAGAGGTTACAACAACAACCTCAAAACTCTCTCTTTTCTTTTCTCTTTCCACAAAACAAAGATCCTAATAGTTTAGGATAGAAGATATAGCTCAAATGTGGAAAACTAGGTGTTTTTGGAAACAAGCAATAAAGAAAAACTAATTGGGAAGTCTCTTGTAAAAGATAGAAAATGCAAGATCAAATCAAAATCCCAAAACTAGTTTTCTTTGATTTTCCAAAAACCCAAAATAATGAAGATGAGAAGTTTTAAAGCCCGCAAACTCTTTTTAAAACTCTTTTAAACACCTCAGAAAACTGGAATTTTTCCTCTTAAAAAACTTGGCCAAAATCCCCAAAGAGATGGGGTTTTTATAGCCCCAACAGAAAACTAGCCGTTAGAGCTGAGCTGGCAGCTCTGACAGGCAGCGGTCGACCGGCCCGGTCGACCGCCAACGGTCAGAAATATGACCGTTGGGCAACTGCGGTCGACCGCCCCGGTCGACCCAGAAAAACAGAGAGCAGAGCTCTCATCCCGGTCGACCGGCACGGTCGACCCAAACAACCCGAGAGCAGAACTCTCAGACCCGGTCGACCGGCTCGGTCGACCGTCCCAGTGACTCCAAACGTGCACAGATCTGTGCACGTCCGGTCGACCGGCCCGGTCGACCGGACATCAGCCAAGTCGACTAATAACCTGGCTTAGTCGACTGGTTGAGTCTGGAACTGAAAACTGGGTCAGAAAAACTTGGGAAAAAATATTTTATAAAAATCTTTTAATACTTCTAAAATCACCAAAATCATTTTATATCAAAACTCAAACAAGTGATAAAAGTTTCAAGACATGTATCAACATATTCAATTCATTTTTGAGTCTTGCAAATTTTATCAAAAAAAAACTCGTGTTTTGTCAAACTTGATTTTTCCAAAACATGAATATGATAGTCAAAATAAGTTTGTCTAGCAACTTTAAAGCATGTATGTATATCTAGAACATATCTAATATACATAGAAATAAAATAACTTGTTTTGATCTACTATCCATGAAAACCAAAATCCAAATCATGAAACGTGTGTGATGTGCACTTGAGCATATCAACTATACTAAGCTTTACAAATGGATCTAAACACACTAACTAAACTATGGATACCTAAGTCTTTGTGTCATCAAGAAGACTTGCTCCAAAACTCTATCCATGGGCTAGGCAATGTGTGATCTTGAAGCTTTGGCCCTGGAATCATCATGAAAAGCTTCTAAACACCCTGTTGAAGCTAATCACCAACTAATATCTTGGTTAATGATCTGAAACTTAAATAACACAAGATTATTAGTAAACATAACTACATGAGTTAATCATCATCAAAACTAGAGTGGAAGGCCTTTGGGCCAACAATCTCCCCCTTTTTGATGATGACAAAACTCATGGAGTTATATATGCATGGATTAAAGTTAAGCTTCAAAGAAGCTCCCCCTTAACTCATGCATAGACATAAATAACAAGATATGGAAATGAAGAACATGAATATGTATGCAAGTATGGAGATAAAACATGCAACAAGCATAAATCAAAATCTTTTTCTCCTATTTGCAATACAAGAACATATATGCATAAATAACAAGGAAGACAAATACTTCTCCCTCTTAAGCAATGAAAACATGCATATAAACTCAAATACTTCTCCCCTTTTTGTCAATAATCAACAAAGGGTTCAAAGTAAAAACAAATCAAACAAATATTTCTTCCCCTTTTTGTCAAACAAAAATATCAAGAAGGGGTTAAACAATCCAAACAATAAAATGAGGGGTAAAAATCTTTCTCCCCTTTTAAGTCAATTAAAACAATAAACAATGTTCTCCCCCCTTTTGTCTAAAACAAAAACAAGGTCAATAAGGGTGACTATAAACAACATGATATCAATAGATAAGAATGTCAATGAAGTATCTTGATACCAAATGAAAATAAACAAAGATTAATAAATGTTATATGTTATATACATTCATGAAGAGGAAGACGCTAAGTTAGCTTCCCTACACATATGCATTACATGAAGGAGGGACGTTAAGCCCTAATTCATATAACACACACTATGTAATGCATAAGAGGAGATGTGAAGCTCCCCCTACACACGTGTACCACATAACGAAGAGATGTTAAGCTCTTCAATACAAGATACACTCATCATGAATCTATATGCATATAGTCAATACAAATTAAAACTTTTGTATTTTTCAAAAAAAAATTTTAGATACCATTTTAAGCAAAACACATGAAACATCTTGATATCAATTGAAATTAAACATAATAATTTTGAATGTCTAAATACAATTTTGATCCCAATTGTAAATAATTTTCATATTAAACATGTGATACCAATATGAATTTTTAATCATAAAGTAAGGGAGTGGGAAACAAATATCAATTGAAGAATCACCAATTGAAAGACAAAATTAAATTTTCTCCCCCTTTATGAAATACCAACTAAAAAGATGCATGGGCTTGATACCAATTTAAAAGTAATCAATTGAAACAACATTGAAGCTCAAGCACTAGCATAAACAAGATTTTGTGAAAAATTTATATCTTAAGCACAAATAAAACAAGTATATGTGTATGAAATAGAATGAGTACCAATCACAAATAGATGATACCAATTGAAAATATACATACACAATAAACATATGAGTATACAAAAAGATCAAAATGATACCAATTGAAAGAGTTCAATGATACCAATTGACATAGCAATAAGTTCAAGTGTATACATCATATCACAATACCTCCCAATCAAGGTTCAAGTTTTAAATGATTTTCATTTTAAAGCATACAAGACCATGATCTCCCATCCATCCGCCCATAGATGGTAGGGGTTTTCAAAATAGATTTGAAAATAAGCTTTGTGTGAAAATCACTACCATAATGAAGAGTACCGTAACTAGTTAAATGAAAAATCTTTTAAACTAGTACGAAATCCTTCAAGTAAGGAATAAAACGAAATTGTTTTTCATGAAATAAGAAATCCACATGAAAATTAACACTCTAATCCAATTAAGCACAATTTTGACTCATGAAAACAAAACATGAGCAAACAATAAAAGTGAGTGTACATATAAAGTGTGAATATCATAATCATGAAAATTTTCATTAAGCTAAATTATTCCTTAATCATGAAAAACGAAAATCATCAAAACTTATTTAACTTTCATGGCATATGTATGTCTAATACAAACTAAAGTATACATACATATCCAAAACACAACGAGTCCACAAAGTGTATATGCATGAAGGCACGTGGTTCAAAAGGATAAACATGTATATCTAATAGTTTGGACAAGATAGACATATACATGAAGTTAAACAATTAAACACGAAATTAAGAAAAACTTCACCAAAATAAATTTCATTTCATGGTATATGTATGAATTGTCAACACAAGAAGTATACATACATATCCCTAAACACAATTGAGTCCATATATATAGATTTGCATGAAAGGCAAATGACTCAAGGGGTATACATGTATATCTTAAAGTTTGGCAATACAACCATATACATGAAGTGAAAAACTCATAAAACAAATCCAAAATGGGAATACAAGTTTAACATGTATGAATCATCAAAACTAGACTATACTAGCACATCTAATGGGTTCAAATAAGCAATCAAGACCAAACATATATAAATTTATTTGTGGCCCACTATATGTACAAGTATAAATCCTAGTTTTAATGAAAACTAACATCTAAACAAGTAATCTTAACATGAAGCATCAAAACACAATAAAGAAATCACCATGATAAAACTAAAACATGATTATTATGTAAATTCACATGTATTAGATTCATGATGTACATTATAGTTTAAACAAAGTGAGAACACTAAGAATGGGTTCATACAAGCATGTGTGTCTCAAATACTATATATGTATGTCAAGGATTTAATAATCATGGCATTTACATACTAATCCATAGACAATGAAAACATGTTATAAGACATCAATATGAAATACAACACATATATGATCAATATGTACATGCATGTGCATTAGATCTAGGTCATACAAATTAGTTTTACCAAGGTGAAAACACAAAAATATAAGTCGATATAAAACATGGATGTTTCAACCAACTAATAAGTATAACACTAATCTAATTAACATGACATATTCAAGATGATCACTAAACATCAAATCATGCTATGAAAGATAAACATGGAAAGCATGTAAACATAAGGAGTTAGAGATTCGATACCAAAACCAAGAGGGCACCACTCTATTTCTCCAAAACAAAGGTGGTCCTCTCCACCAAACTTTCCCTTGAAAGTGATGCATCCAATTGATCTCCTTTAAGTCCGGAACGCATCCACTCCAAGGTGTCATCACTCTCACGTCATGTGAGAGCCCACACCTACATCAAAAATAATAGGAGGGGTGGTCTTTGGTACCCACATCTTGTTGGGTCCATGGGGGTTAGTCCCTTCCCTAACCCAAACAAATTTCTTTGCTAAATTTGAAACATTTAATCTATCATAACAAAATTTAACAAGATGGCCTTTTCGGCCACAATGTGTACATGTGTACACATGAGCATACATGTGTTGATGGTGTCCGTGTGGAGCATGTGTATGTCGTGGAGGGTGTGCATGCATAAAAGTTGGAACTTGTTTCTTTCGAACCAAGGTTTCCAAGCGTGTATGGTTCATGGCACATTGGCTCATAGTGGAGCCCAAACAATCTACTCTCTTCTTTAACATACAAATATCATCATTGATCTTAGAAGAAGAGGTACATGCATTAGGTAGACTAGATGAAGAAGCTACACTAGCATGGCAAACATGTGCATTAATTTTATTTTGTAAAACAACATTTTTCTTTAAACACATTTCTAAATCTTTAGAAATTGAAGCAATCTTAATTTTCAAAGAATCATTTTCTTTTAAAACAAAATCAACTTTTTAAGACAAATTTTCATTTTTCTTCAAATAGCATGGCAATCATTTTTAGACTTCAAAAAGTTATTTTCTTTAAGTGCAAGATCTAATTGAGATTTTAATGAATCCCTTTCATTATAGACCTCAACCTTCTCTTGCAAAACACAATCAAGTCTAAAATGCAAACTCTTATTTTCTTTTTCAATTTCTAAACTTTTCTTTTTCAAAATCTTATAATTTTCAATTAATTTTCACAAACAATAGAAAGTTCTTCATTTAAGGCATGGGCATCAAAATTATCACATGAAGAACTAGAGCAATCATCACTATCTAAGTGGGGTTCCGAATGTACCTCAAGGAGTCATTCCCTTGGACCATGAAGCATTGTGAATCGGATTCTCCACTAGATTCCTCCGGTTGGTTTGGCACTTGAAGCTCGGAGGTGGTGGTGGTTGTTGTTAACTTGTTCCACACTGCAAAAGCGGAATCAAGGTTAGAAACATGTAAAAGATAATCTTTTGATAAAGTGCTTCTAATGGCCTCTAGGGCTTGTGCATTGGCCCCTATATGGTTGCGATCACTAAGGAAGGATTCCTTGGTAATAGCAAGATAAACTTTATGACCTAGGGTTTGTAAATAAACGGTCATCCTAATCTTCCAAACATGAATGTTGGAAGGGTCATACATCGGTGGGGTCATGAAGGCCATGGTAAACTAAATGTGTGCAAACAAGCAAAAGCAAACAATAGATTAGCAAGCAAATGGATCTCACTCCTAGGATGTTAAGCCTAAGTATCAGGAGCACTAGCTCTGATACCAATTGAAAAACACCTAGAGGGGGGTGAATAGGTGTTAGTGCTAATCTAAAACTAAATGCAAAACTAAGTGCGCTAAATGCGGAAGCTAATGCAAATTATGCACAACTAATACAATACAACAAGTGTAGCCGAATTCCCCTTGCGAGGCTCTGAACTAACTCCCCTTGATTCCCCTTGAAATGGGTTGAGGCGCTATGTGAAGCTCTTGTTGGATGAGTATAAGTTGGGCACACACACACAAGCAATCCAAGCAATGTGCACACACAATCAAGCCAAGCAATCAACGATATAGCAATATGGATTATGCAAGGCACAACACAAGCAAATAAATATGATATGACAAGATGAATTATGCTCAACACAAGCAAATATGATATGAATGAAGTATGATGCTTTGCACAAATGTAAAGAGAGAGAGTTTAGAGACAAGTGGATCAAACGCAAACACAAAGATATGTTTCGAGGTTCGAGCACCCTTGCTCTACATCCCCGCCTACACCAGCGTGTAGGATTTCCAATCCACTATACCGTCCACCGAGGACTCCCACCGAGGGAACCTTCACCGAGAAGGATTTGTACAACAATGGAGTACCGAACTCCTCTCTCAAACAACCACCTCACAACCGAGGGGTAGGCCCGTAGCCAAATACTACAACAACAACAACAACACCTCTACCGAATAGGGTTTATAACCAAACTCAATCACCTCACACTTGAGGGATACAAACCAATCACCCGATCACCTCTACCGAAGAGGGATACAACAAGAATAAGGGTGTACAACTTAGAGGTTACAACAACAACCTCAAAACTCTCTCTTTTCTTTTCTCTTTCCACAAACAAAGATCCTAATAGTTTAGGATAGAAGATATAGCTCAAGTGTGGAAAACTAGGTGTTTTTGGAAACAAGCAACAAAGAAAAACTAATTGGGAAGTCTCTTGTAAAAGATAGAAAATGCAAGATCAAATCAAAATCCCAAACCTAGTTTTCTTTGATTTTTCAAAAATCCAAAATAATGAAGATGAGAAGTTTTAAAGCCCACAACTCTTTTTAAAACTCTTTTAAACACCTCAGAAAACTGAAATTTTTCCTCTTAAAAAACTTGGCCAAAATCCCCAAAGAGATGGGGTTTTTATAGCCCCAACAGAAAACTAGCCGTTAGAGCTGAGCTGGCAGCTCAGACAGGCAGCGGTCGACCGGCCCGGTCGACCGCCAACGGTCAGAAATATGACCGTTGGGCAACTGCGGTCGACCGCCCCGGTCGACCCAGAAAAACAGAGAGCAG
Source organism: Agave tequilana (assembly GCA_038442645.1). Taxonomy (NCBI): domain Eukaryota; kingdom Viridiplantae; phylum Streptophyta; class Magnoliopsida; order Asparagales; family Asparagaceae; genus Agave; species Agave tequilana. Next base: position 18,307 of record JAVJIF010002902.1, read on the forward strand.
AGCTCTCATCCCGGTCGACCGGCACGGTCGACCCAAACAACCCGAGAGCAGAGCTCTCAGACCCGGTCGACCGGCTCGGTCGACCGTCCCAGTGACTCCAAACGTGCACAGATCTGTGTACGTCCGGTTGACCGGACATCAGCCAAGTCGACTAATAACCTGGCTTAGTCGACTGGTTGAGTCTGGAACTGAAAACTGGGTCAGAAAAACTTGGGAAAAAATATTTTATAAAAATCTTTTAATACTTCTAAAAATCACCAAAATCATTTTATATCAAAACTCAAACAAGTGATAAAAGTTTCAAGACATGTATCAACATATTCAATTCATTTTTGAGTCTTGCAAATTTTATCAAAAACAAAACTTGTGTTTTTGTCAAACTTGATTTTTCCAAAACATGAATAGGATAGTCAAAATAAGTTTGTCTAGCAACTTTAAAGCATGTATGTATATCTAGAACATATCTAATATACATAGAAATAAAGTAAACTTGTTTTGATCTACTATCCATGAAAACCAAAATCCAAATCATGAAACGTGTGTGATGTGCACTTGAGCATATCAACTATACTAAGCTTTACAAATGGATCTAAACACACTAACTAAACTATGGATACCTAAGTCTTTGTGTCATCAAGAAGACTTGCTCCAAACTCCATCCATGGGCTAGGCAATGTGTGATCTTGAAGCTTTGGCCCTGGAATCATCATGAAAAGCTTCTAAACACCCTGTTGAAGCTAATCACCAACTAATATCTTGGTTAATGATCTGAAACTTAAATAACACAAGATTATTAGTAAACATAACTACATGAGTTAATCATCATCAAAACTAGAGTGGAAGGCCTTTGGGCCAACAGGTTGGCTGTCAATGAAAATGAGACAATCAGTGTGTTATGATCCATAGGGCCGTATCTCCAATGTATAGCTTGAATTTTTTTTTATTTGGAAGTCAATTTATTTAGCCATGTTCTATTTCGTGCATGTATGCATTGTGCATATGATTGCAGGATGTCATTACATGTAGTTTATGGAGCAATTCAACAATTCAGGCAAGACTCTTACTTGGTCTGTTACTTAGCAATTCATGTTTTCTATCCTATATTGTTCATCAACTTTGATAGCTTTATGCTTGTCTTTTTATAGAGGATTAAAGTTTCAAATGGAGAAGGGTGTCGAAGAAGTTGCAAGGCCTGCTCTTCATTAAGGATAAGTTTGCCACTTTTCTTTTTAAACACTTGATCATCACATACAGTCTTACGCCGCATTACATGAAAATCTACACACTACTACATGTTCATATGGCTGTTGTTTGTATTGCTATTTCATGTTATCAACGACTATTTTTTTTTCATGTGTTGGTGATAATCCAAGCCATTATCCGTTGCCTCGTATGTCTTGCCCTTTCCCTTTCTCTTCACTTGCTGCTGCTCTCCGTTTGCTGCTGCTCTCTTCTTACTGCACATTATCTTTGGGCCCAATAATTTTGAGACTGGGCTGTGTTGAAGCACGGTTGAAAACAGTTATTTCATGTTCATATGCCTGCTGTTTGTGTTGCTATTTCATGTTATCAATGACTGTTTCTTTGCATGTGTTGGTGATAATCCAGGCCATTATCCGTTGCCTCATATGGGAGAACTCTTTGCCTTTCTCTCCACTTGTTGCTCCTCTCCTTTTGCTGCTACTCTCTGCTTGCTGCACATTCTCTCTGGGCCCCATAAATTTCAGACTGGGCTGTGTTGTGTTGACGCACGGTTGAAAAAAGTTATTTCATGTTCATATGCCTATTGTTTGTATTGCTATTTCATGTTAGAAATGCCTGTTTCTTTGCATGTGTTGGTGATAATCCAGGCCATTATCCGTTACCCCATACGGGAGAGGTCTTTGCCTTTCTCTCCACCTGCTGCTGCTCTCCTTTTGCTGCTGCTCTCTGCTTGTTGCACATCATGTCCAGGCCATATAAGTTTCAGAGTGGGCTGTAATGAAGCACTGTTGAAAAAGTTATCTAGTATTGTGGGGTTTGGATACAGTTGGGAATGTATTGACGATGGTGAATGGAGCCTCATGTTTGATTGGAACCCCTTCATGTGTTGATTGGTTGGATGTCAATCATTCTTGATTGAAACCCCTTTCTCTTCTGTTGGTTGGACATTATTCAAACTGAGCGCCATCTCGATCAATTACCTTCTCCTTCTTGGAAATCCATCTTCATGACTGGTACTATGATTCTCTTTTCAGTGTGATCTGAGCCCTAAGAATTCAGTACTTGCGTTTGTGTTTGTGGTATTGGTAAATTGTGTGCATTAATGTTTATTTGTGTTTGTGCACTGTTATAACTTGACTAATTTGTAACATTGCGTGGATTTACTAATGTTACTTTATATATCACTGGATGTGTTACTTAACAGTTTTGTTCTTTAGAGCTTTGATTACAAACAGGATGTTAGAGAGGCAAAGGAACAGACGTCGGGGATCAATTTTAATGAAACAGCTCGGAGCTTTGATGCACAGTTTGATATCATTCTCATTCTATCGTTTGCTCCTGCAGAGATCCATCAAGAGTAGGGTCAGAAAGAAGGCGGTCAACGAAATCCTACTCCGCATCCACAACTTCCAACGCCAACACTTTTGTATTTTGTGATTTGCTTTCAAATTTCAGAAGAACCGTTGTAATAAACATTCGAGATGGTGTATTATTAATTCAGTGAGTAATGACATTGTTACATGTTTGATAAGAGATTATGCAATATTGATTGTGAGTATTACTTTGCTTATTCTGGATATCGCCCGATTTTCGAAGATTTGATTTAAAAATTTGTACTACTGATTGTAGTATCTGTTCTAGTAATATTGTTTGAGATCCATTCTAGAAGGTCTCCAAGGATATTGAATTATTTAAATATTATGTGATGAAATAACCAAACTACTGCATACAACAAAACGTGAACGTTGGTCAATACAGGAGGTCTATGAACCGTGCATGGATGAAGTAATAAATAAATTTGTCTAATTTTTTATAGAAAAATAAAGAATTTAATTTTTCTCAATCTCTTTCTAATCACTATTAAAAAAATGGAAAACCCAATTTCTCATACACTTCACAAATCTCAACACATCCAAACAACAGAAAAGAAAAGACAGTTTTCCAAATCCACTTTTCCATTCCATCCAAACATGAAAACAGGAATATATTTTTCCAATTACACTTTTCAACTACCATCCAAACACCAGAAAACTTATTACTCAATTCCCTTTTTCCTAAAGGAAATAATCTTACTTCCTACTTCCTCACTTCACACCACTTCCTTAAATCCAACATGCCCGATAATGTTGTGGGGTTTTTTGAGTTTTATATATTTTTGTAAAATTTTAGTACATTTCAAAATTCATATGAAAAGTTATATATAGGGGCTGTTTGGTTAGAGGTGGAAGTGAGGAAGTAAGGAAGTGAGAAAGTAGTAAAGTTCCCTTTGGAACTTGGGAATTGGTTAATGAGTTTTCCGGTGTTTGGATATTGTTGGGAAGTGTAGTTTGAAAAATGTTATGTCTTTTTTGGTGTTTGGATGGCAATGTGAAAGTAAAAGTGAAAAATTGACTACAAAGTTGACTGCAAATTATTATTAAAATAAAAATTAATTTTGTAATTAACATGCCAGTGAAATTTACATGATCACAAAAGTAACTGTTTTGAGTTACAACTTATTATAAATGAGATTTACATGACCAATTAGTTCACTGTAACACTCTAGAAGTGAGAAAGTGATTGTGTAAAAAGGAAAAGAGAAAAAGAAAAAAGATTTTCTCATTTTTCTTTTTTGGTGTTTGGATAGATGGGGAAGTGAGCAATTATACTTTCCCGTTTTCTTACTTCCGCACACTTCCTTGCAACCAAACACACGATAATAGCTTTGTGAAGTCAAACCTTGAAGGCAATAATCCCATCAAGCGTCGGCATTAGCCAGGAGAGGCTAGCTAGCTAGCTGAGGAGACTGCAAGTACACGTTGTTCTAATGGTGGAAATGGTATTTCCACCCCCAAGAAAGATGAAGGCACTCCAAAAATTATTACAAGTGTGTTAATTTTTTTTCACAATTTCACTTTTGATGAAAAGTCCATAAAGCTCTTATTTGTACCGTCCTTTTTAGATGGAATCTTATTTCTATTTCATTATTAGACATATCAAGTTTTACTGTCACTCTTAGTAATGAAATACTTAGTTTACTTTCCAAATCTAAAGTTACTGGTACTAAGATTCTGATTGATAGGTATATAAATTGAAACTTCATGCTTCATTTCCTAAATCTTTATATGTGAATGGCCTAAACACTAAGTGTAACGCCCCGATCCTGACGGATACGGGGACGTCACTGCGACGTATATACGTAGGTCAGAAAATGCCCCCACGTATATACGCTAAGCATTTAGTACAACAAGAATCAGAGTACACGACAAAGCGTGATATTCATACATATGCCAACTTAAAAGTAAAAGTACAAGTCATCACAAAATGTGATAAAATATTACACATTACATGTATCTTTTATCACAACCAAGTTCAAAAGCAAAAGATACAATATAAACACAAAATGCTCACGAGTAGGATGAAGATCCCGTGAGTCAAAAAGAGAGATCTGGCACAAAGACTGGAGCTAATCTGCCTGCTCACTAAAGAAAGCTCGATCTTCTGTGGATGGCTCCACTTCGATCCAAGCTTCGGAACCTGAACATACAAATCCAAGGGAGTCAGGACCTCCCAACAATGAACAGGCTACAGCCAAATGGCTAAAAGACAAGAATATGAGAGTTAGAACAGTATAATAAATACAAATCAACAAGTAATGGAAGCATAAGGAGTAAAAGTCCGAATACAATAGATCCACAGTTAACGTCCTTTATTATTATTACTTGTCTTACTGTGATATCTAGCTATGTGAACCAGCGTCCCAGCGCACATAGATCCATATCCTAGTAAAGCAAGGTTGTTATTGGAAACCAGCGGTTGTATCGACGAACTACGTTTACAGTGGATCCCGTACATGCCCGGGATAACGGTCCAGGATTGTTCCGTTGCTTGGTGACGGAAGCCAGCCGCTAGGCTAACAGGAGGGACTTATGTATGCCCTTATCATGATGGTACCAGTAAGGAGGGAGCAAGCACTCCCCTCGGTCCCCTGGTGGCCCACAGGTCAGACCGGAACGTGAGTTGCACAACATTCCTAAAACCACTGTAAACACGAACACATATCGATATCCGCATGTTTTCCCCCGACCCAATATAAGTTGGTCCATTTTACTCAAAAGTCAAGTGTATCATGCTTGGTTCAAGTGATGGCATGAAAAGTGGTGATATCCATTTATTAACAAGTTATGGAACGAGACTACACAATAATAAATCATGAAGTAACAAGAAGTAATGTCCATCAAGTAACATGTCAATAAGTACCAGTTATGAAGCATAAACAAGGATAATATATCACACATGTATCAAGGGTAAGATCCAAATTCAGAAAAGAAATCAACTATAACAAACAGCCTAAATTAGTCGACTAGGTGGAATGGTTAGTCGACTAATAGTTGTCTCTAGTCGACTAACAGTCAGAATTAGTCGACTAAAACTGGGTTCCAGAGAGTTGAGATTCTGTTTCAGGGAAAGTTAGTCGACTAGGGAAAAAGGGTAGTCGACTAACAGTGACTACAAGTCGACTAACAGATACTTAAGTCGACTAAATCTGGGATACAGAGAGTTGATGTTTTATTTCAGGAAAAGTAGTCGACTAGGGAGGAATGGTTAGTCGACTAATAGTGGTTTCTAGTCGACTAACAGTCTGGATTAGTCGACTAAAACTGTGTTCCAGAAAAGGTTACGTTTCAAAAATAGATGGGTTAGTCGACTGATTCTTAGGTCAAGTCGACTAATCGTGGGAAAACAGAGTGCAGGACAGAATTTCTGATGGTTGTGTTTGATGGTCTAAAAACATGATTTTGATGACATATGTATACAAGATATGAAGATACAAGTATATTAGGAATTGATCTAGTCTTGGTGAGTAAAATACTCACCTTGAACGGTTAAATCGAGGCTTTACGAGTTCCGAAAAGATCGTAGTCGACGATATCACCAACTTGATCCTTGGCGATATTGCGGACGATCCCAATCCAAAGAAGTGGTGGTTGCTAGAGATGGAGAAGATGACCTAGGTGATGTTTTGGAAGTAGGTGGTTGAGGTTGAGATGGAGGAGGAGATGGTGAAGGCTAATTCTTTGTTGAAGTGAAGAAAAAGTAATAGAAATGTAAAGGAAAGTTTATATAGGATTTTGATTTTGTAAAGGAGGTGTAAATAAGGTAATTGAGAGGGGGTTTTGTGTAAATAGGGGAGGGGATGAGTGTCCCTCTTCTTGGCCACTTGGCTGGCCATGGGAGAGAGAGAGTAAGAGATGCATTAAATGAGGAAGTAGGTGGGAGTTGGTGGAATTGAGTGGAGGTTGTAATTTTGGAAAAAATTTGGAATTTTGGAAAATGGAAAAGCTTGTGGTTGTGGAGGAAGGAAGGAAATTAAGAAAAAGGAAAAAGGGAAAGAAATTATAAATGAAGATACTTTCTCTTGGATTTAAAAATGAAAAGACAAATTCCCGGGTTTAAGTCGAGGATGCGGAAAACGTTTCGGAAAATACCGAAATCGTCCGAAATTCAAGTATCTCGGAACGACCCGAAAATTTTACCAAAAATCAAGAATAATATTTTAAGACTCATGGTGAAATTCGTTTGGAGAAATAATTTATAGTTTTAAAACTAAAAATCCCGGAATCAGTTATCTACCGACTCCGTTGGAATTTTCATAAATTCATAAAATTCTCAGAAAAAGTATTTAGATAGAAAATATGATTCTAAGAAATAAAGTCTAAAGGACCTTCTAGAAATTCCTAACTGTTTGTGAATTAAAAATCTGAGAATCGATCAGCGGCACTGGTCGACACCGGTTTTGAAAATATTTAATTAAATTCAGGAAAATTCCAGAAAATCATAGAAAATATATAATATTGGAAAATGATTTTTAAAACTGAAATCGGTCAAATACAGGAAGTAAATCGAAAAATACGATCGAAAAACTGGATACGCAACTAAGTACGTATTCCGGGAACGGGGTATTACACTAAGCGAACATTAATTAAAAAACATTAGAAAGTTTGGTGCTAAACGGAGTTTAGGATGTCTTGAATTTGGTGTATATAGACATTTGTGGTCCATTCTCTATAGCTTCTTGGAATGGTCACGAATATTTCATCACTTTTACAAACAATTACTCTTTTTATGAGTACATATACTTGTTACATGAGAAATCCCAATCACTCGACATGTTTAAAATTGTAACCCCCTGATCCCTGGTGTACGTATCACCGTATCAGTACGCGATACGACGTACAAAATTGATTTGGCCTCCGTAGTAGTCCAATTGAGCTGATTTCAGTTTAAAAAAATATTTTATAATATTTTAGATTTTTCAGGATTTTCTGGAATTTTTCTGGATTATTTTGGAAAATCTCCAAGTCGGTGTAGACCGATACCGATAAGCGGCTTTACGATTTTTATTTCACAAACAGAATTATATTTTGAGAATCTGCTTTCATCATGTGTCTTAGAATCATATTATCTACCTTAGGGTATTTTTGAGAATTTTTCAGAATTTATCGAAAATCTGGCCAAACCGGTGTCGCCTAGTACCGGCGTCAGCTTCCAGAAATTTTAATTTGCAAACCGGATTGAATTTCTGTAAACCATTTTCATATTACGTCTCAGGCTAATATTCTCTATTTTCTTTAATTTTTGGGCACCGTTCGGAGCTGGTCGAATTTTGGGCCAATGTAATATTAATTAAATATTATTTTTTTCTCTTTCTTTTCTTTTCTTTTCTTTTCTTTTTCTTCTTCCCGAAGCCTCTCCACCGCCATTACCACCGCCTTCTCTCTCTCTTCTTAATTAAAACTACCTTCCCTCTCTCTCTCATATATCTCTCTCTAAATCTCTCTCTCTCTAAAACCGCTCTCTCTCCCTTTCTCCCCTCTCACTGATCCACTGGCCGGGGGTGGGTCTGACCCACGCCCGCGGCCAGGCGGCGCCAGCGGCCGGCCTCCACCGCGCCTCCCCAAGCCGGCCAAACCCCCTCCCTTTTCCCCTCTTCTTCTTCTTCTCCTTTCTTTTCTTTTCTTCTTCCTGTTTCTCTCTCTCCATCCCTCTCTCTCTCTCTCACTCTGCCAGACCGCCGCCGGTGGCCAGACCCGTCGCCGGCCAGCGGCGCTGGCCGGCCATGGGCGCGCAGCAGCAGCAGCGCCTCTGCTGCTGCTGCTGCTGCTGTGTGTGGTGTGTGTGTGTGTGTTGTGTGTGTGCGCGCTGTGTGTGTGTGTGCTGTGTGTGGGTTGTGTGCTGTGTGTGCGTTGTGTGTGTGTTGTTGGGTTCCGGTTCACACCCGAACCCACTATAACCCTAGTAGGTGATTGGAAACCTGTTACCCAATAAGCCCTACACATTAACCCACTAACCCACTTCCACTTAAGTCATTGGGTATGGGTTGTGGACCTGGACCCGACCCGTTATGAGCCCAAACCCGCCTCTAAACACAATAAAGGTAAACTTACAGAAAACCCCCTGCTGCATTTCAGTATTTTCATTTAAAATATTTTTATTTACATATTTAACTCATTTTGATGATTTTTAGCGTTCGGGCGATATCGGGAGCATCCGGACTCCGATTTGGACGATTCTGGATCCGTTGCGATCGTGAGAAAGAGAGATACCTTCCCAAGGCTAGTTTGTAAGTGTTTTTATTTTATAAATTATATCATATTGATTACACTTGGTTGCTTTATTTAAATAAAACATGAGTACCAGTAAATTCCCATTGTTAATATTTAATAAATTGTAAACATTATTAAAACACTGTAAGAAATACTGTAATTAGAATATGCCTGACTGCTCTTGAAACACGCTAATCATTCTTTTACTTGATTTATGATCAGTAACTAACACTTGAGTAACTAAAAGACGTTAATTGTTACACTGGAGATCTATCATGTCATGTTCATGTACCACTGACATCCGGGCCACTAGTGCAAGAATACACTATCATATCATGTATTATATCCCAGTTAGATAACTATCATTACATGTATACTGCTCCACAGAGACTCTATGACACTACACTGTCACTAGACATGAGTGCTAGACACTCTTATTTCATGCACTGGTATCCTGGACATGGTACTCCATTATACACTGACCACTATGATTACATGTACTAGTGACACACAGATCTGTTACACGGATTATTGTTACACATATATGTTCCACTGGTACATGGATATACCAATTCACAGACTACCGCATGTCATATTAGTGTTATCATCGTTACAGGGATGCTCGGTACCCAGTTATGTCATGTTTACATATCACGGTTACACATGACACTAGTAGAGCATGTTCATGAAGCACTGTGATATATATTCACCGGTATACATGCATTATTTGTGTTTATACTCTTGTCATATAGATCACCGTGCATATTGCATGTATTATTGTTACATGTATCTTCCTGTATTTCGGTTACATGATTATTTCCCGTTATACTGATATTGATATTTCCGTTACTGGACATGAGAGCTGTTGATATGTGATATGTGGAATCCCACATCTATTGTTCCCGTTTCCCGCTATATTGTTCCCGTTTCCCGTTATAGTGTTCTATGCTATCAACAGAGCTCAGGTCCTGTTATCCCGTTACCCGTATCATCTACTGTATTTGTTCTTGTTACATTGTATACTTGACATATAAGATAAGAAAGATAACTTGGGTATTGGGGGAGACTTGACGGTTGACTAGATCTTGTCGGGTGGATGTCTGGATCCATTGTTTGTCCCACTGCAGGGGACGGGGTAGTGCTGGCTACCATCTGTTACTCATGAGCATCCCGTTTCCCGTTATGTTTTAGCTCATTGAGATCCCGTTACATGTTACAGCCTTAGCAGGCTGGCCCTGGTCTCAGCAGCCAGGGATCTGTTTAAGGCCGTTGTCCCGGGTATGCATGGGATACACCCACCTGACTAGAGCTCCTCGACCATGGGTTTTCAATAAATATAATAAAGCAGTATACACAATAGTGACGTCGGGAACACTTGTTATTTGGTCACTCTCTCATTTGGATAATGGTACCCGTAGGCCATGTCCGGATGGGTTCGACTGGAGTGCGGGCTCCAGTATGAACTGCCAGTGGTATGGGACACTGGAAGAGATTGATTATAATACTAGGTGGTATTGATTGCGACTATTGTATAAAGAACAGGACTTGCCTGATACATGTGTTCTATTGTAAAGTTATACTTGTTACTGTTTCTGATCATTTATCCGCTATTATGTTACAGGTATACTTTGTTACTTTACTTGGTACATGTTACACATTCTATGGTGGCCTACTACTTCTGTACATGTATACACTGCATTGCATATCTTCTATTTTCTGTATACTTTGCAGACATCATTACTATCTATGCACAACATCGCATTATGGTTATCTTGCATATGCCCATCTGCATGTTCACTTCTATCACGTCACCACTAGCATGTTCCTTTCTATCACGTCACCACTAGGCAACAGTACTGATTATATAAACTGGATACGACTATAGACATGACCCGATGATAACCAGTTAGGTAGTGATGGTATTAAAGATAACATGTCTATATATTTCTACTGCTACTTATATACTTATTATATAGTATCACTAGTACAACATCATGTATTATTGTGCTTGTATTACTATTGTATCTATTACCACCTCCTTCATTTTACCACTCACTAGGTCGCTTTCTGACGACCCTGGGTTTGCATGCCCAGGTTGGAGGCCGAGTTACCGTATTCTCAGATAGTCTATTGGGTTCATATCAAAGACTCCTCATCGAGACTATTCATAGGTATCTTGGTAATTTATTTCTGTTATCCTATTTCTCCCTGTTTTTATATCTGTTGTGATCACTAACCCCTTTCTGCATGTATTCTTGTACTTATTTCCTACTGGAACTCTTGTGTATATGGAGGCCATGTCCTGTACTGAGGCTTAACGTACGCGTGAGGGTGTTTTCACCTCGCGTATGTACGTCGCCATAACGTCCCCGTACCTGCGGGATCGGGGCGTTACAAAAATATATAAAGTTGAAGTTGAAAATCAATTGAATAAAAAGATTAAAGCCGTTAGATCTAATCGTGATGGTGAGTATTATGGCAGACACGACGGATCAACTAGATGTCCAGGACCATTTGTCAATTTCTGGAAGAGTGTGACATTGTCGTTTAGTACACCTTGCCAGTGATACCTCATCAAAATGGTATTGCTGAGAGATGAAACCGCACAGTAAAGGACATGGTTAGGAATGATAGTTCACACTACTCTACCAGAGTCATTATGGAGTGAAACCTTAAAGACGGTTGTCTACCCCTTCCAAGCAGTAACTAAAACCCCAATGAGTTATGAACTGGAAAATCTCTCAGTATTGGCATCTACATGTTTGGGGTTGTCCAGCAAAAACTCGGCCATATATACCATATGAGAAGAAGCTGAACTTAAGGACAGTTAGCTGTTTATTCGCAGGGTATTCTGAGAGGTATAAAGGTTTTAGGTTTTACTGTCCCTCCACTAAGAACATAAAGACAGATAATGCTAATTTTTTTTGAGGATATCTAAAATAAACTGTATAAGGATTTCACATTTGAGAAAGAACATATTGTTATACCCATGACAACTGTTTCAAATGATGTAGTTGTTCCACTTCAGAATGAAAATACAGTTGTATCCTTATAAGTTACAGATACAGTTCATTCTAATGTAGAAGCTGCTGATAAGACAAAACCTGAAAATTTTCAACCACAAGTGCCTAAATATTTTTGTAAAAATTTAATACTTTTCAAAAATCAAATGAAAAGTTATATATAATAGCTCTGTGACGTCAAACCTTGGAGCCAATAATCCCATCAAGCGTCGGCATCAGCCAGGAGGGGTAAGCTAGCTTAGAGATGGCTAATGGGGCGCCCTGCCCCGCTTCGACCCACCCCGTCCCGCCTTGTGTGACCCGTTTGAGTCGCACAGAGCGGGGTGCGGGTCAATGCGGACCCGCCCCGTTTAGGGGCGGGTCAACCCGAATTGACCCGTCTCGCGTAAACGGGACGGGTCAGATTCGTCCCGTGACGAATCACGGGACAAATTGGGTCGGGGAAAATTTTCCCCGACACTCCTCCTCCTTTTTTATTTAAAAAATCCTTTGTTATTATATATGTGAGAAGGGAAAATTAATTTCAGACCCCTATTTTATTTTTTTTAACCCTCAACAGCTCAAAAATTTGCCATTGTGATAAATTTGAAATTTTCAAAAATAAAATAATAATAAAATTAGAGACGGATCCAATCCTTCTCGGCGAATCCGGGGAACAAATCGGGTCAAGAGACCCGATTCGTTCCCGATTACTTGATTCGTCTCGTTTGGATTCATTGCGAGACGGGTTCAACCCATCTCGTAACAGATTCATTAGCTAACGGGACGAATCAACCCAATTCGCCCCGTTAACCATCCCTAAGCTAGGTAGCTCTATGAGGAGGCTGCAAGTACACGTTGTTCTAATGGCGGAAATATGAGTGGATATTTCCACCCCTAAGAATGATGAAGGCACCCCAAAAATTATTACAAGTATGTCAATAATTTTTTCCACAAATTCATCTTTGATGAAAAGTCCATAATGTCCCTTTCTCCTCCTCCCTCCTCTTCTTGCCTCCCCCCAATAAAAAGATGTTGAATGGTCTTTTACACCTACAAACAGACAAAAAGATTTAATAGAATAGGTTAATTGAAAATTGTCGAAAGAAGGTTAAAAAAAAGAGAATCAATCGAATTGAATCTTATCAATTTTTTTATGTGTAAATTTGTAAGATCAAAATTATAATTGAACTTTGAGATTTTATGTAAACTTTTATTTTTATATCAAGTGCATTTCAAATGCCACATGAAATCTAGGGAAGAATCCTCAACCAGCAATTTCCCTTGTCCAAATTTGGGCGTGTTTGTTTCGCCGCAAAACGCAAGTCGTAAAACTTCTTTTTCATTTTCCGTTGTTTGTTTCGCTGAAAAACAAGTTGCAAAATGCAACTCTTCTTTTCCCATTTGCAGTTGCTACAGTTAAATTTGTGGTCATGTAAATCTCACTTTTACATTCATATTTTCTCACTTGCAGTTGCTACAGTTAATTTTGTGGTCATGTAACTCTCACTTGTAGTATACTTACAGTTCAAAACAGTTACTTGATAATCAATATATAATTTAATATTATTAAATATTTAATATTTTAAATAGTGTTTAATTTCTAATTTAATTATTAAATATTTTTAATCTTTAATTTTTATTGTTTTTAATATTGTTTTAATATTTAATATTTTACTATTTTAATTTAATATTTTAATTTAATATTTTATTTAATACTTTATTATTTTATTAATACTTATTCAATTTTTTATTATTTTATTTAGAGTTAATATTTTATTAATATAACAATATTATACTTTAATATAAAATTACTATATATTTAATTATTTATTTTTTAATATAAAAAATTACTTTATTAATATCATAATATATTTTATTATTATATTAATATTTTATTATGCTAATATTGTAAAAATAATTCAGTATAATAATACTATAATGATAATTTATTATTAAATTATAATTATATTTTACTTTGTTAATTTTATATTTCTATAATATTACAACAATATTATAATAAAATTTATATTATAATAATTTTCAAGTATTTTTAATATTATACTATTATAACTATATTTTATTATTTTTGTAATGTTTTTTAATATTTATATTTTATTAATATTCTTAAAATTTTATTAACGTTCTTTAGATTTTCTTAAAATTTTATATTATTTATTTAGTTAATATTTTAGTAATATTTTACTATTTATACTAATATTTTATTAATATTATTGTTATAAATAAAATATTAAGATTATTAATTTTTTATCTCAAATTTATTAATGCAATTTAATTTGCAATAGTAGATTTAATTTAATAGTATTTATAATATTTAAATCACTGCTACAATTAATTTTGTGGTCAACTTTTCCACTTACACTTTTACATTACCAACCAAACACCATAAAACACAATATACTTTACTATTTACACTGTCACTTTATCAACCAAACACCGTAAAACACAATATACATTTCCATTTACACTTCACTTTATCAACCAAACACCGTAAAACACAATATATTTTCTCTGCTACAGTTCACTTTTTCAATTCTCATTTTACGACTTACGACTTGCGACGTTTTGTAACGAAACAAACAGGTCCTTAGCCTCTCCCAACACAATTATCGTCCCTTAAAACTACCATCAACCTTCCTCGTCCCCAGTCTTTCTCCCCACTCTCTTCCCATCCCATTTGTGTGGGCCCGACCGCACCACCAATTTTGGCGGGCCCCCACTCGCGCAAAAAAAAAAAAGAAACCCGATCATGGGTCCCGCCCCCTCCCCTCCCGCCGTCCTCGTTCCACCACCGGAAGGTCACCGTGGTCTCCGCCCAGGCCCTTGACCCCGTTATCCTCTCCATGCGCGCCTATGTCATCACCCGGCTGACCACCGACCCTGGCGAAAAGCGTCACACTGCCACTTCCTCCGGCGCCGGCCACACCGACCCCACGTGGGACCACCAGAAGTTGTCCTTCCGCCTCCATGACGCCACGCTGGACTCCGACACGGCCGCTCTCAGCCTCCACATCTACGCCGTCCGCTCCAAGCTCCGGCCCTGCCCCGACACCCGCCTCGGCACCGCCCGCACCGTGCTCAACACCTTCCCGCCCTCCTTCTCGATTGGCTTCGTCGCGCTGCAGGTCCGGCGGCCGAGCCTGCGGCTGCAGGGGATGCTAAACGTGGGACTCGCGCTGGAGGACGTGTACGCGAGGAGCTTGCCGAGGGAGATCGATGGCGGGGGGAGAGAGACAAAGGAGGTGGAGGAGAGGAAGCTAAAGAGGAGCAACTTGGTGGAGGAGATGGAAAAGAAGATGGAGAGGTGGAGGGTGGAGCTGCCGAGGATGGCGGCCAAGGAGGAGGAGAAGGAGAGGGAGAAGAGTTTCTTGAGGGGGAAGTGCCATAGGACGACGACGTCGGGGTTAGCATGGTTCGGGTTCAGTGCATGTGTGTGAGTCATACATATATTATAAAAAAATTAATCTTTCATTGACACGTGTATAAGATGTCAAATTTTAAAGGGGGCAAAACTTTAAAGTTTTTGAACCTCTTATAATATTATAAGAAGTTCGGTCTTTCGTATCAACGCGAGATTGATTCTCTTGTAATATGTGTGTGTGACTCACACACATGAACTGAACCCGACATGATTCAGCGTGATGGAGGAGGAGGTGATGGAGGAGGGGAGAGGGTGAGAGACGATGATACAAGGAGCGCTCAATACTACCTTGGATCCTCTCCGCTACTGTTTTGACTCAGTGGACGACGGTCAACTTTTCAAATTACAAATGAAACCAGAGCATTTTGTAACTCGATAATTAGCTACAGTTCATTTGTGCTTTGTAACTAATCATGTTCGAATACATTTTATTTGTTTGTTTATTAATAAAATTCGAGATGTACAATTTGAGGGTTGAATATGGTAAAATGGTAAAATAGTGAGAGCGAGTCATGAAAAGTTTCAGGTTCTATTTCGACTATTATTTTTATTGAAAACCTAACAGTTTGGAACATACATTTGATGTAATCTTAATGAGAACTACTTTGTTGAGCTTTTCTTCATCTAAAATTAGGTTGCCCCTCTTAGATTGTCCAGTGAATTATAATGGTAATCTGTTCGAAGTCAGAGAGCCATAAGAAATGACACAATTGAATCAGAGCAAGTGATAGGTTCTAGTTAGTGAGTAGAAAAAGAATGATATTTCAGTAATTTATGTTTAATAAAAATTTATAGAATTTATTAATATTTTTATTTCACTTAAATTGCTTTTTTTTTTTGGTTTTCTTGTGTTCTCAGATATAAGTTTAATCTATCCGGACTTAAATCTAATCCATTTTTTTTATTTTGAGAAGAAACTTCAGCCCATTTTTGCAAAATAGTTACTTGATTCCGTTCCCAATTATGTTATCTGATACAGTTCTTATTGATCACTTATTCTTTTAGAAACATAAGCTATCGTCAAGACTTTAAACTGGACTCAACCACAACCCACTTCTTTTATTATACAAGTGAGACGGGTCCCACTCGCCTTATTGATAACTTTTTTTATTGATTACTTAACGCATAATTTGGTTACCTACAAGTGACCACAAGTCGTAAGTGATAAGTGTGAAACCCCTTTACAGCTGTAAGTAGGCTTCGCAAGTAAGTTTTCAATTGTTTGGTTGGTAATGTGAAAGTATAAATGAGAAAATGTATTGTCACCTTCGGTATTTAGTAGAAATGTAAAGTAAAATGAGAATTCAATTTACGTTATTTGATTGTGATTGTGGGCTTGCAAGTGGGATTTGCACGACATAAGTATATATTTCAAATAATTAAATTTAATAATATAAAAAATAATCTAATATATAAAACTATAATATAAAACTAATATTATTAATCTAATTATAAAAGTCTTAACCTAATAATTAAAATATATTAATCTAATAATTAAAAATATTGATCTAATAATTAGAAAATATTAATCTAATATTAAATTGGTTTAATCTAATAATAAAACATATTAATCTAATAAAGAAAATTATTCTAATATTAAAAAGATTAATCTACTAATAAAAAAATATTAATCTCATAAAAAATTTAATCTAATATAAAAATAATCATTAATTAAAAAAGATTAATCTACTAATTAAAAAGATTAATCTATAATCTAATAATAATAAAATATTAATCTAGTAATTAAGAAATAAACTACTAATAAAAACATTAATCTAATAATAAAAATTAATTAAATAATTAAAAAAGATTAATGTACTAATTAAAAAATTAAGAAATATTAATATAATAATAAAACATCATTATTAATAAAAATATTAATCAAATAGTAAAAAAAACTAATCTAATAATTAAATAAGATTAATATACTATTAAAAACATACATCTAATAATAAAAGCTATAATCTAATAATTAAAAGATAAATCTACTAATTTAAAAAATATTAATTTAATAATAAAATAATTAATTTAAAATTTTAAAAAGATTAATCTAGTTATAAAAATATTAATCTAATAATAATGTAAGTGCAAGTGAGCCTATAAGTGTATTACAAAATTAATTATTTGATCTGCAAGTGGGCTTTCAATGCAAACTGCAGCTAAACATTTAGAATTTTTTTCATGCAAGTGAGATTTGCACTTGCAGTCCACTTACAGCAACCAAACAAGCCCACGGTGTTGGTGTTAGAGGTAGGAGCAAAGAATATAATACGCATAAGCAAGCGCCCCTCAACAAAGCTAAGATTCACATATGAAAAATCAGTCTTTGAGAATAAAAGATAGAGAGCAAATGTTTTGGGGCTAATCTAGAGCCAGGCTATTTCTTAGTACCTCTTAAAAAATGGAGGGTCAATGGTGACCCCTCTTTTTCCCCAGTTCCAGTTCCACTGCTGTCAGCAACTGGCCATGAGCTACTTTCCAAACGAAGCAAACAAGTAATGCATCCCTGAACTGGACCATCCATCCCATACCCAGACCCCCCCACCTCCTTTCAATCTTTGCAAACTCCCCCATGTCGATGAGATGAATACCTTTTCTTTCCTTACCATTTTCCTCACATAAAGTTCACATGATTTTCTCGATCTTTTGAACAATATTGTTCTTTTCAAACTCTCTAATCATAATGTGTGTTACCCAAGCCAACTTCTCATTCGCCAATTGTGAGAATTAAACTTAGAACCTCCATTTAGGACTGAGGAGTTTTACCTAGCGCCGCAAACATGGGTTTGGTCGGTTCGAGTATAAGTTGGGTCATATATATGGATCGTCCCCTATATCCTTGACCCAACCCGACCCATAAATTAATGGGTTTGATAGACGATACATGTGAGCCGTTCACTGCGGGTAACCCATTAGAAGCGTTCTGTGGCTCAAATTTCTTTTGCATCAGTTTTTAAAGGAGGAAACTTTTAGTAAAATGCATCGTCGCAAAATTTTTCTATAAGAAAGTTAAATATTCGTAATAATTATATAACTTTCAATACCTCACTGAGATGGGTAACGTTTGGGTCCTTGAGAAGAAAAGAAAAGAAAAATGAGGGGGGAAAAAAAAAAAAGAGCTGACAGTTGAAACAAGTCAATAAACGGGTTAATGGGTTAACTCGTTGCCCCACTTGTCTGACGGGTCAGGGCATAAACAGATTGTACTCGAATTGTCCTTACACAAACCCGACCCGATTAGAATGGGTTAGGTTTTGACCAACACCCCTAGCTTTACTTGAGATTAACCCACTTTTTATTCTTTAAAACTGACGAGCTGCTATAATTTCTTGTGTAGTAGATTAGAACATGTTTTTTTTTTTTAATTTTTTTTTTTTTTAAAAAGAAAACTAGACGTGGATTTGGATGAGAACAGGTAAGACCGGTGATTGTTAATAAAGATGTCAATAGTAAGAAAAAGAACCCCGATATATATCTTTTCTATTTAACAATATTTTTGCATCTAATTTGATAGGAGATGACATTATCTCCATTTGTTCCTTTGACTTGGGTGTCATTTGTGTGGAAGATACTGTGGTGCTGACATGGAAGAAGATGTGTCCACGTGGCCAGCATCGGTTGGCCACAAGAGGATGAGGCTTGAAAGGAGGTCATCTGCCGAAATCCTCTGCCACCAATCTCAGCCACAGGAATTAGTCTAGTATCCACAGCAACAACTGAAATATACTAGGCTGCCACACTCTCTCATCTCATTGTGCACCATATCCCTTGATCTCAAGCCTCACCATCTCCTCTCTCCAACTGTTGCAATGGCCAGCTTCACTGCCTCCACGGTGACCCCAGCCATCACCGGCACCGCCATCGCGCGAAAGGCCGCCGCCTCATCCTCACCTGTGCTAGGTGATCAAACTAGCTAGCTGGCCCATTTCAGGCCGAGGCCACTTAACTTGAGCTGGTACGTACGAACATAATTTAACACTAACAATATTTTCTCTCCAACTACGTGCAGGGTTGCCACAAATTGGGGTGAGGGGTGGGAGAGTGAGGTGCAGCTCGTCGGAGAAGCCCGCGGCGGCGGGGCAAGGCAAGGGGGCTGCGGCCGGGGCGGCGCTGCTGGCGGCCGCGGGCGTGATGAGCGTGTCGAGCCCGGTGCTGGCACTGGTGGACGAGAGGCTGAGCACGGAAGGGACGGGCTCAGCCTGGGCATCAGCAACAACTTGCTGGCCTGGATTCTGGTCGGCGTGTTTGCGCTTATTTGGTCACTCTTCTTTGTGTACACCTCCACCCTTGAGGAGGATGAGGAGTCTGGATTGTCCCTGTGAGAGCTGATGACTATGATGGTGTTTGTGTGTGATCATTAGACTTGTGATGTGATTGTGAATGCAAGAAATGTGTTTAACTATGAAAGAAATATTTTGGATTTATCAGTAATTATTGAGTTTGATGAAAGCTAAGTAAGAACATTGACCTGATCATGCTTTTTGATGTGTAATTAATCTAGTATTTAGGGAAATTGTTGCACATGAACATCTTGATACGAAGTTAAAACCTTTGTGCTGCTGTTAAAGTTGAGATGTGAATCATTTTATAGTCTTAAATTAAGAAAGTGAACGGATAATATAAATACATCTCCAACTCAAATAAAATAATAATAATAAAATTACGTAAAGACTTTTTATTCCTAATCAAATTATAGTTTCATTTTCTCTATTTAAACCCTTCATATTTCTCAAAGTTTTTTATGTATGTCAATTAAAGAAGAAGGATGAAGTAGTTAAGCGAGAAAGAGTCTGATCTACCTCTCTCATACCCAAGGTAAGTCTCTCAACAAATTTTCAAAAAGAATAAATTCGTCACTAAATTATTTTTGTTTACTTTTACTCTATAATAATATAATTAATTCCCTTATTTCTTTTTTCCCTCAAATAGTACAAGGTTAGAATGCTTCTACACTGTTGTTTGGTTATGAGTAGTCATTTAATTTGTATGTATTTACATCACTTTTATTTTGAAAGTTTAGAAGAAGAAAAATTCTAATTTAAATAGGCGACCAAAAGTATAAACTATGTGATCTCCTATTGAACTCTAATTAGTAGCCTGTGTCTCTTTCTTAAAAAGAATTCAAACTTGAGTACAACTATATTAACTAAACTTTAAATATTTTATTATTTTAGACTATTTTATATGTCATTCTTTGTTACAGATATTTACAACTAGAATTCATATATTGAGGAGACTTTGCTTTAATAAATACGAGTATTAATTTAGTTGGTTAATAATTATTTTATTTACCTTTTCACCTATATCCACCCCATCAATTATTTTTTAAAGTTTGGAACCTAGTCGATTTTAGTTTCTAACTTTTTAATTAATTCCTTTTCTCCATTTTAGCAAGAGTTAAGCCCAATTAGAATATGATGGCAAATGGTGAAGGACACAAACTTATTCTTGATATTAATTTTAATTTTTAGTTTTTAATTTTAATTTTTTTAAGCCAGTCAACAAATTGTCCTATCACAAGGATGAACATGCTTTAAACTGTTTTTGGCTCCAGCTTCAATCTATTGCAGTCCGCACTCTCTTTAGTGTTCTAAGGTTAATGAGTTCCATCAAAGATCACTTCAATCAATTTTTGAAACAATAATATAAATTATACCTGAGTATCTAATCAAATATTGCCTTTAGCTCCGTGGTTAATATGGTACAGACATTTTATTCCATTAATTAAAACATGCACATATGCAACTTGGTTGATTTAAAGTCTATTCTTCTATGCAAGTTCTCATGCTGATTGAAAATCTTCTCTCTCATTAATTTCTTATGCTCAAATTCTACTTAGTTTACTCTACCTAGGGAAGCTATTAAGTGATTTTTCCCCCCGAATATTCCTTGTTTGTGTGTCTGTATAGTAACTCAATTTTGTACTGTATGTTTTCATGTATATATGTCTGTTTGGTTGTCGTAATTGGCCGTAATTCGTAAGTCGTAATTGATAAAGTCTTTTACAGTTGTAAATGAGTTACATGCATGTAAGTTTTACGGTGTTTGGTTGGTAATATAAAGTTGCAAGTGAGAAAGTGTATTGTATTTTATGGTGTTTGGTTGTCGTAATGTGTAACTGTTGTAAGTGAAAAAGTTAGACCACAAAATTAACTATTTGGTGATTTAAAAAGTTTTTAATATTGCAAATAAATATTAAAAATGCTAAATATTAAAAAAATTAATATTAATATAAAAAATAATACAAATTTTCATGACCACAAAATTAACTGTAACTGTGCTGTAAGTGAGTGGTAATTGGGTTGCAAGTGAGTGATAGTTGAGTTGCGTAAGTTTTTTATGAATTACGGTCTAAACAAACGCCGTAGTTGTAATTGGGTTGTAAATTATTAATGAATTACGTACTTTTACACCTTTTACGGTGAAACAAACAGCCCCTACATATAGCATGCGTGCATATATAAACATCTAAAAAGAATATTCCCTGGCTCATTTCTAAAGTCACAACGTCGACTCACACTTATGATGATAATCTCCATGTCTTAACATATATAATTATATAAAAAAAAAAATTACGCAATTCAAATATTTTTTTCACTATCAATCAAATGGTCTTATTATACACCTGTGTACAATTCTCGTCTACTCAAACACAGCCAAGAGAGGTTAAAACCAATTTTTTCCCCTCTTTTTCAATTAACTAAAAAAGTTCATGGAGAACTTATGACTCATACTGTTATACGAGTCAAAACACACGAGAACCATGTATTTTTTCATTCTCATGCAAAAAGAGTAGCCATGCTCAATACATTAGTTTTTGATTGATACTGATGTCGCCAACAACCTTGTGTGCATATAGCTTGGATGAAGAAGAGATATATAGATTTAAGTAGAGTTGATATCATAACTTAAACTAATTAAGATAGATTTAAGTAGAGTTGATATTGCCAACAACCTTAACCTGAGTAAGAATTTTTAGATTTGAACATTACATTAATCTAGCCTGAACTCAACTCGTTTACAACCTCCAGTTTGGGTGGGACAAGGTGTAAAGTTTACACTTTCTAGGGCTACATTCTTCAGCCCAATATTTTTATAGGTGGAAGCAGATACTAAAACACCCCAAAAGGAAGTAATGATAGTAAGACTCCAGATGATTTCATGGGCAGAAAACGTGCTGTAAAATAGCCCAATAAAAATAGCTGATAACGAATTTTATAATCCTTTTCCTAGAATGATTAAATTAAGATCAGCCAAGATTAATTTAAAACTTATTAACTCTATCATCCTCCACTTTCAAAGAATTAGATAGCAAGGGATACTTTCACGCGCCCCTGAACCTTGGAGAACCTCTCTGCTTCCAAATTTCCTAACAATTAAGAACATGCACCCACTCTCTAATTTTCCTTTTTATCTTTTAGGGAAAGGCCTTTGCCAGATTCATTCACTTGGAGGAGATTCATATTTAACACCTTTGACAAGCAAAGCATCGATAACTCTAGTGCAGGAAGACAAAAATTATAAGAGAGTACCGAGATTCGTTGATGGTGTACCATAAGCTCCAAGGGGGCTCAAGCCTCCGGTTGAGAATCCACTGCACCGCATTCTTGATGTCGCTGAGTATGTGAGTTCTTGTGTGTTGTGAGCTTCACTACTTGAGCAAATTTTGCACGCCCAGAGCTTCCACATGTTAATGTTTAAGGGTCCGAAGTGGGGGCAGGGGCTGCAATAATGTAGTAAACCACACCTTCTCTGTCCCTTCCCAATCCTGCCCAAGTGGAGCCACTCGGTCGAATGGCTGCGTCGACAATGAAGATCAACTCGGCAATGAGATATGGTGACCAATGCACGGTTTGGGGAGGCATGAAATCTGAAGAAGATCAAGTTGACATGAATCTGAATTCATGATACTGAAATATTGAAGTGATTATGAAAATGAGGCAAACTCGTGTTTTACCATAAAACATGATGCAAACTCATGTTGACAACGATGTGAAAATATGAGTTGGAACAACAATACGTGCTTACCATGTAAAATTAGGCTATTGGTGCACTTTTTCAGACTATTCATTCTTTTGTATATGATATTGTGACAGAGTTTCATATTTAATCTTTCAGTTATAGTATGTAGAGGCGGAGGTCCTGTATCAGACAATAGATTCTTAATTTTGGGATAACTGAAACAAATCTGATTAATTTCTCAGTCAATTGTCTCACCAGCAATCCATTTCCCCTCGTCTAAGAGCCGCTTCAGATTCTGATTTCAATACCTATAGTGAGGGAGGTATCTGCACATCTTGATACAAAGTTTTCCAGGATTAGATGCATTTGCAAGGAAACAAAAACCACCATCTCTTGTGTCTAAATTATTATTCCAGAGAAAAAGAAAAAACTTGAAAATTCACAATACATGCTTGCTAAATAATGGTGATTCGAACATCCTGAAACATGATTTTAAGACCTAGATTCACACAGTTTTAGTAAGTAGAAATTTATGATAGTCAATGATTACTACTGCAGTTTGGTTTATGGGAAAAGAGGGTTAGTATCAAAGTTTGATACCATGGTTTAAAATATCACTATCAGTATCTCCTAATTATTTTTAATATCAATATCGTCAATATCAGTTGTGAATATCGACAATATCATACAAAATACCAGCAATAATTTTGCCAATATCATAGTGATATTATATATCAGTATCGTATCAGGTATCTCAAAACCCGATACGATTTGTCAATATATATCAGTATTGGCCGACATATGAAACCGTTTTTGATACACAATAATTTGATTAACCTCCAAATAACAGTGGCATGTCAAGCTCCTCTAACAAAAAGAGTAGTGACTTAAAATTGTATCGGAGGAGTTATGTATGTTTTTCATTATGTTTCATTATATCATTATTAATGGAATGTGGGGGATCTTTTTGGGTTCATTGTTTACTACTCGAAAAAAATAAAAAAGAAATGGTATCATTTACGATGACCAGAAGGGACTACTAAGGATATATATAAACATAAAGGGTGATTCTCCTAAACAAAATCTGGCTGCTACTCAGCAAATTTCTCCTGGAGGATATACTCCTAATTAATTGCAAATTCAAAGACCTAATTCCTATAAACAGCTATCCATTGTGAAATAGATGAAATCTAGTCAGCACTACTACCACGTATCACTGCTGAGATGGGTTGAGTACAAATGCGGTAATCGCTACTCTTATCTCAATGTTAAGACAGACCATTGAAATACATATAAAGATTAATACATAGATTATTCAAAGCACATATGAATGGGTATTAACTTATAACACATGTTCATGCTTTATTTATAATAATAAAAGGAAAAAACATTTATGTCCCAGCATGGAAAAGCACCAAGGGCGGCAAGAGAAGTTAGTGAATAACAATAAAACTTCTTTCCTTTATTTTCTTTGCTTTTTTTCTTTTAAAGTTTGAATTCCAATATGCATGCCTAAGCTACTGGTGTTTGCTTGGTGAGATTAAAAGAAAGGGGAAAAAGAAAAAAAAGAGCTATAACGTAGTTTTCCTAAGAAAAAAAGAGCGATAGAAAGGAGGAGAAGGTGAAGCCTCAGCCTAATCATAGGTTGCAGCCCAAAATGTGAACAATGAATCCCTTGAGCCAAATAAATCTATGTACTTATTCTAGTGACAGTATCACAAGAAATAAAATTACAAAAAATCAGGCACCTGAGTGTCAAAAGAATAAAAATACTAATTATGACAGAAGAACTCTCAAGCTTAAATAACTTGCAATTGACAAACCATCAAGTAGATAGACGGCATGAATTTTATAAACGAAAGAGAAATTATACAAAAGAAGTATGAAACAGATCCTAAGGAAAATGTGGAAATAATCTGAAAGACATAATATCTTAAAAGAAGTAAAGAGCGATATAAAACCGATTTGCAGTTTGCAAGAAGACAAACTTACCTCCCAATTATTTGGATCAACGATGACAAAGACTTCATTGTCTTAAATGGCAATGCTTCATCCTACTGATCATTCTGTAAAACAACTTTTGGTTCAAACAAAGAATGAGATTTGTGGATGGAATACAGTATTCAAAATGAAAGATAAGAAAATGAAGTACATTTCCCACATTTCGAAACATAAGTATTCAATGAATGAGAGACAAGAGTAGCCAACAGGAAGGAGTTCTGGGCCTCACTGGATTTATCACCCCTGCTCTCCGCTTCCACCTCACTTGAAACCTAAAATTAGGGTGACGATTTGCAAAGACATAACTCATAAAGCAACACAAAATAGACCAAATGAAACAAAGGAAATAGAAGTTGTGAATGTAGCTTGATTCAAAGTTCAAACGAAGCAGGAAGTTCTTCAGTAATGTCAAAGGTAATCATCACCCGAGCTCTAAGAACATGATGTGACAACAAATATGTATCAATTTTGTAACTCATTAAAAAATATTTTGCTTGTAGATAGATGTTCAAAAAATTAGGACTTTTCGATTGCAAAATAATCATGCAATCATTTGAGGCATCATAAATTTTTAGGAAGCTCATAATTCTTGGAAGGCAATAATCAACTTGAGTGTAAGACAAAAGGTATCATAATAATTAAATCATAATTGTACCAATTCACAACTGATCTTAGAAATTTCACAAGGATCTTTTTTCGATTGTAATAACAGAAAATTTATTTATTTATTTATTTTGTCAAATTAGAATACGTTGTAGCCTGAAGCAAACAGATTTGAACTGAAATTTCTTGCCTATTGCAAAAAGATTTTTCCATCGTACATAGTATAGTAGCACGTGCATTTTTTTCCAAAAAAATAATAAGAAAAACACAGTTGGGAAACTCACAAAAATAACAATATAAACTCAAATAAAACTCAGTACAGGAATCACTTTCTATAGCCAATATGATTTCTCCTCTGGTGACTAAAGATACATATCTAATGGAAACTGCTGTATAAATGTATGAAATTGTCATGCATCCCACATTTTGGCAATCATACAGATTGCGTCCCTTGACTTTTATTTCTTTGTTTTAATCAATTAAAAGAAAGCTATAGAATGAAGGGGGGAAGGTGAAATTGTTTAGGCCCAACTTTTAAATTCATAAATATTTGGGGAAACCAGCCTAAATCTGTATTGGGCTAGAGTAAGCACATCTACATATGTGAATTTAACATGTAACGCAATCAATTAACTGATTTCCACCACTGTAAAGCTTACATTTTGATGGCCAACGACTTCGAATTTCAAGGCCAATGTCGCAAAATTGAGCCGCCTAATTGCAAGAGCTCGCCCAGAAAGTTAATATTGTCCTCAAAAACAATTTTTTGGAGAAAAGATGGAAAAAAGAAAAAGGAAATTTAGCTCATCTAAAAATTCGTTGACCAAGAAAACAAATCAGAGAAGAAAAGATTTCGCGAGAGGGTTTTTACTCGGTTTCCTTCAAATTGAACTGATACTGAGCAGATAGATACTTAAAAATTTATCTTTAGAGGGGGAAAAACGCTGCAAAAAAAAAGATGGGATTTTTTTGGAAGACAAACCTGAAAGAAGAAATTCTGGATCTGAACAGAAAGAAATGTTCAACCTCAGTTACAGGAGGACGAGATTTGGTAAAGACATGTGCAATGGACAATAAATACAAAAAAAGCCCAATAGAATATAGAGATGAAGAGGCCCAAAAGTACTTCAGAAATAGACAAAAAGAGGCCCAGTAAGATTTGGGAACTTGGGAGTCTCACCAAACAATCCAACTGAAGTTCAAATTCTGATTACGAGCTTTGTATGAAAACAAAAATTTTTGAAAACCCTGACAAATCATAATATCACAGCAGCAAGCATCAAAATCAATCAGTATCTCATCTCACAAACCCTAAATTTTAATTAATTTGGTACATAATCAAAAGAGTAAGGAAATAATTTTCTTAATTGGGCTGTATATAATGAACTATAATTTCCCATTCGGCTGAGACACCCTTTCTTCCTTCTTTTATCCTGCTTCTCCATTTTTAGGGGGAAAAAAAAAAGAAAAGAAAAGTTGATAGTCCACCAAACACTAAATACATTAAATGGGAACAATTAGATCAAAGAACTAACATCATCCATTCATCGTATTACCATAAATTCATTGATGTGCTAGAAATTTCGTGCGCGAGTGTGGGCAGGGAAGTACATAAAACTATTCCTCTATGGTATTCATCCTGATCTCAGCAACTGCATCTGGATTCCAGAGAAGTTGTGCTCGGTTCCTGATGTGAGTGAAGAGCTGATGGACTTTTGCTGACAGAGGGTTGTTCAAGATGACATACATCATCAGGTAGACAACACAAGGAGCGTAGACCAGCCATCCGAGCGGACGATGGAGGAGGATGAAATCAGCGACTGAGGAGGAGGCTAACATGATGAAGAATGCAGGGCAATAATATTGTTGGAACACAGGGAACCTACCGGCTGCAACGAGGGTGAAGAGAGAGGCAATTATGGAGCAGGCGAAGATGTCGATCGGTGGGAAGTAGCGGCTTGCTGCTGCTGCCTTGAGGGCATCCTGGCCCATCTCCGTTGTTATGTAGCCGGCTGCAAAGGCCACAAGGCATGCCAGGAGGCCGATGGCGGTTGCCAGGACGTTGGCTGAGGCTTGTGGCAGCTGGAGTTGCTGGCTCGCAGTATTCCGATTCTCGTGATCCATATATGTGTGTGGATGGTGCTGCTTGTTGAGAAGTACGACTCTGATTAGGGAGAAGAGGTTTTTATAGTGGAGGGTTTGGTGTTAGAGCGCCATTGAAACGGACGGAGGAGGGAGCCTGTGTGAGATATGTATAGAATAAATTAGTGTTTGAGACTTGAGTGGAGGGTTTTTGAGTGGAGAAGGTCAGTGAACAGGACTTTTGTTTCATTATTTATTGTTGTTTTATGTCTCGGTCCGTTAAAACGGTTGTTCATTTCATGATTTATTATTATTATTTTTTGTCTCGTGAGCTGGGTGCTCGTCAGAATTACATATATATTTTATTAAGAAAGGTTCCAAGGTTCGAAACTTTTATTATAGAACACAGGTTATAGATGGGTACTGGAATGATAATTATTATTTGCTACTGTATTCATTGTGCTACTTTTGTTTTTTTAAAGGAAAACGATGGGGTCTCAAAATTCATTGTGAAAAATTTTGTATGGGAATTATTTGGAATGGGGAAATTACTAGGTTATTTTGATCCAATGCTTTTAGTGATTGCGGTTTCTGGATCCCTTCCACTATTAGCTGGTTTTCAAACATGCGACTCTCCATAATCTTTAATTCAAACTGATTGTTAATCCAGTAGTAAACAATATTTACTTTGATGTAATCCTAATCACATATGTACACACGCGCGCCGTTTACACACATGCACAAGCCCACACGAACATAGATTCACATACCCAAAATTGTCAACTATGAACATATATGGTCAAATGATGAAGATCATAATTAGAAATTTTATTATGATATTTTTTATTATTTTATTAGATGTTATTTAATTTTGAGTAATTAGAGTCTTTTAATTATCAAGTTTTGTTTAGTTTCCTAGTTTGTGTTAAAAAAAACTATCTTTAAATAGGCCTCTTTGTTTTCAGTGTGTGAGACAAACTTGTTGATGAAAATACAGATTTCCTCTGCCCAATTACCTTTTTCTCCCCATAAATTCCTCTCTATCTCTCTCTAAATTCCCTCCTCTTCTTTTTTTTCCTCTCTTTTCTCTCTCTACTTCTACATTAATTCGTATCAGAGCCTCGTTCAGGCTTTCAATCAAAAAAATTTCTTTTCGACACCTAAGACCCTAAATTTTTTTTTTACCTTTTCTCATCTTTTCTTTTGAATTTTCATAAACAAAAAAAGTAAATCCTAACTCTATGTTTCTTGCTAGTCTGAAAAAATAATTTAGCCATCATAATTTTATTTCTTTCCATCTGAATGGTCAAATTACGTCCCCTGCGAGATTGCGACACATGGAAAATCTCGCAGATCATGAAGGCTACAAATTCAGTCTCATCAAATAGATCTTACCCAACCACCTGACTAAGAAAACGGTTACAACAACATGACGCGTGGTTGTTGTGGGGTATAGATACAGATTTGAACTTTAATCCTAGTCAACCAGCATGATCTCCGAAGATCACGCCCCACTCAACCGATTACAACTGGGCTGTTACATGTCATTGTGATCGTGGGCTGATTTAGAGGTGAAAATCTCAGAGGCCACAACTGAGTCCATGAACCCTCAGCTATAAAGCTGATCTCTTCATCCATTGCACAGGAAGAACCTTAGAGAATTAAATTTGTAATAGAGTGTTGATGACTCCTTATAATCTCTCTGATTTAGTGTAATCTCTACTTTTTTGCTTTGTCATTTTTTTCCTTCTTGGGCTTTACACGTAATTCTTTGGTGTTTGCGTTTGATTTACATTCATGTTTACAAATTGAGTGTAGATAAATTCTCCTAAGAAATTTACCTCTATATTTTGATACTTTCATTGAGATCTCTGAGTTCATACTCAAAGTTCTTCAATATCAAACCCTTTTCCCTTCTTAAAAAAGATCTTTACGAAGTCGCAATGGCCCCATCAAGGAGGAACGCTTCCCGCGCCACCACCACAGCAGCCTCAAAAGCCTGGTCAACCGCTGCGGGAGGTGCAGGGCCTTTTGATCAATATTCTGCCATTCCTGATGTCCGCATCGAAAATAGCGGGGAAGGATTGTCTTCCTCTCTTACTACCCAGGGAAGGGGCAATGCTCCTGAGAACCAACTCATCGAGATGCTTTCTGACTCAGAAGCAAATGGATGAATAGCGGGCGGAGGCAGCTCATGATAGTGAGAAGGCTACCTTTGAGAGAAAAGCGTTGGCCTGCCTCCATAACCAGTTGGTTGCTGAGATGGAGATCCTTCGCAAATCGCAATCACCAGGAGCCAATGGATAGAAAGATCTCGCATCCCTCTGTCTCTGCCACCGAGCACTACTCAGGCCATCGCACCGAGAGCAATCAAAGGCGTGACAACTCACTCTCCCCGAGTGCCAGTCAGCACTCTGAGAACTCATGGTGGCATAGGGCCCTGAAGTCTCTTGCATGGAGGACGTCGAGGAGATCATTTGAAAGCAGGTTGAGAAAGCAAGTCAACTTCTCCGAAAGGAGACGGAGCCTTGCAGGTTGAGCACCTTCGACTTTCCGCTCTCCGAGATCACTTCTCACTGATTCTTGAAGAAGTTCATGATGCCAAGCTTCGAGTGCTATTCGGGAGCGATCGACCTCATCCAACACATCTGTCAATGCTAGGACAACTCACGATGATTTTCTCCTTAGTCATGTGTTCCCATGCAGTCTCAAGGCCGATGCCTATGATTGGTTTTGTACACTCTCGAAACAATCTCTCTGGAGCTTCGAGGAAGTGAAGCTGGCCTTCTACCACCAGTACATTTCCCGACGGGAGCTAATGAAGAACAGCCACCACCTCCTCACCATCAAGATGAAGCCTGGGGATAGCCTCAAGCAGTATGTCAGTTATTTCCAAAGCCAAATAGCTCTGGTGTATAACTGCAATGACGACATGGCTGCCGCCGCGTTTATCAGTGGATGCAAGTCACCCACTCTTTCTACAAGCATCTGGTGAAACACGACGTCATCAAGATGAGAGATATCCTCACTTGCGCCCAGAAGTATATTCAAGTTGAGGATGCTACTCAAAATTCTGCCAACCGCTTCCCCAAGCGAGGAGCAAAGTGAAGTAACAGAAGTTGCATCATGTTCCTCTGAAGAAGACTCTGAGCCGGGCAGCTGGAACTGTCAACAAGCCCACTCGGAATCTTGCCAAGGTCCGCAGGGATAAAGCCAACTTCACTGTGTTCAAAGTCTTCGTGGACCAGGTGTATAGTGCCATTAAAGACCAGAAGTTTATCAATGCTTGAGGTTGTAAATCACCTAGAAGGGGTTGAATAGGTAATGTGCTAATTAAATGCGGAATTAAAAATTTAAACTAACAATTCTACACTAAATAAAGCAAGTAAGCCATATTAACCAATTAGACAATCCCATGCATGTATATCAATTGAACACAAGTAATATAAAGAATATAAAGATATGAACAATATGAGCATGCAATATATATAAATACAAGTGAGTAAAGAGAGAGAGAAGCAATCACAAACACAGGAGAATTGTTTCGAGGTTCAAGCCACTTGTTTTACGTACCCGCCTTCACCACAATGAAAGATTTCTACTAGAATCAATCTAGCAAAATCACACGGTGCCACAATACCTACAAGTTCTCTCAGACCCGCAAGTCCCTCACTTATTCTCGTAAGAACAACATACGCGAACCCGCAAGCTCGTCAAGACCACAACCTCCAAATTCTCAAATACAAAGGTAGAACACTTGGTGATCAATTCTTGATCACAATAATAACACTCTCATAAACAAGGATCTTATAGGATAGATTTAGTAATGATAGGCTCAAGCTTGTGTGAGAAAACTAGAAAGATTTGAGAGTGAAAAGCTCAAGAAATCTTTTTAAAACAAAAGAGAAGTACTCTTAAAAACTCTCTTTTGATATGTAAATGAAGCTCTAAAAACTTATTGAGAAAATACTGTTGAAGATGAAAAAAAAGGCTCTTGAAAAACTTACTCAAAACTTTCATATTTATAGGCCAAGAAAAACTAGCCGTTGGGGTTCAAAAAGTGCCAGAAGTGGCCTGTCAGTTGACTGCTCGGTCGACCGACCAACGGTCATATTTCTGACCGTTGGAGCTTGGCGGTCGACCGGACGATGGATCGTCCAGAGGCCACTCTACGCAAAAGGTCGACTTTGAGCACAATTTTGATGTCAAAACATTCGAATTTGAAAATAAGTATATAGGAAGAATTTGTAGATCTTTTAATCTTCTTTCTAATGAACTTAAATCAAATCAATCTGATATTCGAGTTAAAAGATAAGAGCAAAATACTGAAAGGTGTCAAATCAGAAAACTGTAAACTGTTTTTAGAATATGAATTAACTTCAAACCAATATTTGATATCTTTAACCTTTGAATCAGAAAACGATCATTGAATAAGAAATGTAGCTTTGAAGTTATCTTTGAAATGTAATCTAATACACATTGATTGAATATCAGAGTAAAAAGTTATAGCCAAATTACTGAAAGGATATTTGAGCAAATCAGCAGAATAACCAGCCGACTGGTCGGCCGAGAAACCCGAGAGAGCTGCAGACTCAGTTGGTCGACCACTCTCTACTGCGGTCGACTGGTCGGTCGACCGAGCTCAAGTCACATGGGCTTGTGCATATCTTGTGCACGTAGGTTGACCGTGCGGTCGACCGGCGAAGCAAATGAGCTTTGCGGTCGGTCGACCGGCTCAGCGCAAAAATCGTATTTTTGAAACATTTAGACATCTTTTTAAAACCAATTAAATTTCAATAAATTCCATAAAAATAAGTTCATGTAAATACAATGAAGTACAAAAATGTGTGATAAAAAATCAATACATATTACAAGCATGTGAACTTGTTTTTGAGATATAGAAATTCAATCTTGAAACCAAAATCGTATTTTTCTAAAACCAAACTTTTAAATGAAAATAATTTTTCCAAAACTCCATAAAGACAAAAACAAGTTGTTCAAAAATATTTGAAGCCCATAGTGTATGGATACACAAATAAAATGATATGAACTTATTTTTGATGAAATACGTTTTATAACTCAAAACACAAAATGTAAAACGGTTAAGCTGAAATTAAACTTGTGTGTGTGTGTAAGCTTGAGCAATTAAAACCAATATATTCTTTATATAAATTCTAAGCTTATAAACTCTTGACTCAAGTCTTTTTCTTGAATAAATCTTCTTCTCAATATTGACTTGATCCAAACTTGATTCCAACGAGTTAGACTCCTCCTTGAGTACTTAATAGGATCTTTAAGCATGAGCTTTTAAATCAACACGTGCTATCTTCGAAACTTGACTTTGAATTTTTTGTTGAAGTTAAACACCAAATTAAGATCTTGATAAATATCTGAAACTTAAACAACACAAGATCATTAGTATCATGACTACATGAGTTAATCGTCATCAAACTAGAGTGATGGCCTTTAGGCCAACAATCTCCCCCTTTTTGATGATGACAAAACTCATGGAGTTATGTATATATGCATGGTTAAAGATAAGTCTCTTAACTCATGCGTAGCATAAAATGCATAGATATTCATTAAATCTCATGATTAAACATCAATCATAGTCATATATGCATAAGCATAATCATAACATGCATATATAAACTCTAAATTTCTCTCCCTTTTTTTTTGTTAATCCATCAACAAAGGAGTAAAGAAAAAATATGGTAATTGTGTATGCGATATAAATATATGAAGAGGAGAGATGTCAAGTTACCTCCCCCTGCATATATGCATTACATGAAAAAGGAATAATTAAACCCTAACCCACATAAGGATAATGTATAATGTATAAATAGAGATGTTAAGCTCCTCCTACACATGCACAATATAAAAAAGAGAGGTCAAGCTCTTCTTTATACAATACATTCATAATAAATTTACATATAGAGAAAATATTAAGTTAACTCTCCTTGCATATAAGCAATACATATCAAAAAAAATTTAAAAATAATTAAAATTTTGATTTCTAAATCAATTGAAAGGATAAATAATTTAAAGGATACAAATTGTAAAATTAAAATCAATTTTGAAATACCACTTGTAATTAACATAAACATAGATACCATTTTATGTCAAAAAATTTCTCCTCTTTTTTTTTGAAATAATCACAAAATTAATGCATAAGCTTTAAAAATAAAACAAATGAATTTGAAGTAAAACTAAGTTTAGCATGAAACCAATTGTGCTATATAAATATGTATAGATATTGTTAAACATGCACAATCAATCATATGTATGTATATAATTGAAATACCACTTGAAATATAATGTATACATATATAGATAAACATAAATATGTATACAAAAATGAAATAATATGATAGTCATATGTATAACTCATTGAAATCACAAACCTACTGACATGTTAAAAGAATATTCATTAACACATATACAAGACATGATCATTCAACTATCCACCCACAAAGCTTTCAAAAATAATAATTTGAAAGTAGTTTAGTATAAATTGAAAATACTACCAAGTGAAAAATAAAAGAATTAATTTAAAATAATTTTGAAAACTAGTTCAAGATCCTTCACACATAAATCAAATCATATATCTCATGAAACATGCATATTACACAAGAATTGTCACTCAAAATTTATATAGCATAAACATTGCTCATGAATGTATAATTATAAGTAAACATAAGGTGTGCACAATAAACATGTGAATAACACTTTCATGAAGATAAAATAATAAAACTCAAAATCACTCAACAAAACTCATATGAAATTCTTTTTCATAAATATTATATATCATATAACATGCAAGAATCATCAAAATTAGGACATATAAGTACAATTAAATATAAAATGAGTACAAAAAAAAATATGTATAGTAAGAAAATCAAGTGTATCTCAAGATTTGTACATATATAACACAAGTTTTAAAAAAAATTGCATATGAATATATGATTAAAATATGCAAATTATGATATGCTAAGAAATCATCCAATTAAAGTATATGTAAACATAATATGCAGGATTGAAATAGTTACCAAATTTATGGAACTAATCTCCATTTCTCCAAAATGAGGTGATCCTCTCACCAAAACACCTTGATAGTGATGCATCCATTGATTTATCCATCAAGCTCTAATTGCATCCATCACCAAGGCACCAATCCTCTCACGTCTTGTGAGAGCCCACACCTACATAAAAAATAAGTAGTGTGAATTTTAGTACCCATATCTTCTTGGGTACACGAGGTTAGTAGCATGTGGAATCAAAATATTCTTGTTTGTAAAATTAAAAATATTTAATTTATCGAAGCACAATTTTGTAAGATGGCCTTTGCGGCCGCAATGTGTACATGTGTACACTCTAGGATACATATGGGTGTGAGTATAGTGTGCATGTGGTATATGCCGTAGAAAGTGTGCATGAACATGTGGAGCATGTTTCTTTTGAAACATGAACTCTAATTTAGAATGATTAAAAGCACAGTTGCTCATATTTGAGCTCAAACAATCAATCTTATCATTCAAAATATGAATCTCATTTTTATCAAAAGAGGATGCAATATTATTAGCATGAGAGACATGATAAGTATGGGAATCAAAATCATTTTCTTTCTTCAATCTTTTGTTTCCAACTTTTAATAAATCATATTTTTCAATAAGTTTTTGACAAAACATAGTAAGATCACCATATGACATATCATCATCTTCATCATGGTCGAATTCTGAATTTACCTCAAGGGGGTCATCCCCTTGGACCATGTAGCACATGTCGAAGGTGTCACTTTTGTTGACACTTTAAAAAAGATAAGATTCCTGACTGGCCTGAACAATGTCTAAACTTGTTGACATTTATAAAAGACAAGTGACAGACAAGCTGACGACCAGTTTTGTACCCATCTCCGAGGGACAAAGCAGCAACTTAGACTCTACTGATTCAGTGAAGCAGACAGTGAGCCAAGATTGTCTCTGAAGAGACCTAAGTAGGTCTAAGATGTTAGGTTAGCTCAACACTTAGCATCACATGAGCCCAAAGGGATAGCCTCGCCTGAGAGGCTAAGATTGCCTAACTTCGCCTTGAAGCCATTCAAAGCTCCATCAGGGAGCAAACTTTCAGCTTCGCCTGAAGTGCTCAGTTAACTCCGCAGAGAGTTAGCTTCGCTCGAAGCCACACGCAATCGCGCAGAAGGATGTTCGGTAGCTTCGCCATAGATGTTATCTAGCTCCGCTGAAGAGCTTTCTTATGACTTCGCCAGATGCTCCTCCAGCTCCGCTGCGAGCTCGACACGGCAGCTCCGCTGCGGGTCTGTTATGGTCAACCATTGACCAATTAAATCTCCAGATGAGATCAAATCAATTCAAGATCAAGATCAAATCTAATCAAGATCAAATCTGAGATCACATTTGGTAGTTGTTTACCATAATCTCTTGACTCTCCTAAAATAAGTAAGAGGATCAGGGGAGATCTTCCAATTATATGGAAAGAATCAAAACAGATCAGGAGATCAACGCTACCTGCTACTTCTAGCTTCGCAGAAGCTGATTCTAGCCTCGCAGTAAGGCTACTTTCCAGATTTAAACAGATTGATTCAATCTGTTTCCAGATTTTTAAGGGACAATTATACACCTGCTCTCCCTATAAATAGCCCACCAGAGGTACAAGGAGAGGAGGCCACGAAGACACGCATAAGAGAGAGGCTGAAAAATAGAGAGAGACGGCCAAACAGAGATCTATTCTCTTGCTTCCAAGAATTCAGAGAATTCAGAGAATTACTTCTCTAGTCAGGGTGCTGATGTAGGCTGTCTAAAAATCACCAAGACAAGCCACCAAAACACAGAGATCCAAGATCCAGGCGCAAGGCTAAATGTGACAATCAAGATGCGAGAGATAGCCCGCGTCTCAGCATCAAGGCGCGTCAGCCCGAAGCCCGCGTCTCAGCATCAAGGCGCGTCAGCCCGAAGCCCGCGTCTCAGCATCAAGGCGCGTCGGCCCGAAGCCCGCGTCTCAGCATCAGGACGCGTCGGTTCGACACCCACGTCTCGATTGCAACTACCCCGATTATGGCGCCATCCACCGCCCATGTAGCGGGAAAGTTGGCCCTCATCGTGGAGCACTTTTAGGGGGCATGATCACCCCCTAAAATCCTATAAATAGTCCCGTCACTATTGAAGGAGGGTCGACAATTATCGGAGGACGACGATTATCGGGCAAGAGAGAGATTCCGAGAAAAAAAAAGAGAGATCATCGACAGAGAGAGAGAGAAAACCCTTCAGCGAGCTTACTGAGTACTAGCCGCTCTTCGCCTACCTCCTCTTCTAGAGTTTTGGTAGACGGAGCTAAGTTACTCCCTCTACCGACCGAAGAGAAGATCCCCGACGGTCCGAACAGTCATCCGGTCAACGGAGAACAAGATTCACTCTCCACCGCCACACGAAGAACCCAGCACTAAACAAAGGGGGAATTCAAGATTCAATATTCCCCCTCCCTTGTAACCGGAAGATTAAGCCGGCTGTAATTTCTTCCATCTGATTCCAGGAAACGTTACACCAGCCAACCCCTCTCCGTGTCAAACAAGAGATGGCGACTCCGCTGGGGACTACTTTCGTCGCTGACGAACAGATCGTGGCGCAGGATGATGTTCTCCGTAAGGGGAAGATGGTCGAAACACTCGTTGTCGAGTTCGACCAGGCGAAGTATGAAGAGTTCCTCTCTTCTGGCTCCAAGAGCCCAAAGACCCGCGTCTGCCGCAGGGTCTCAACTGAAAAGCTACCCGAAGCCCAATCTGAGGCTCTGCCGGGTGCCGATGCCCACTGTGCCAAGACAAGTTCACGCGCTAACGCCTCCCAGAAGGCCCGCGTGACCTCCGGCACTGCTGTTGTGATCAACCGCGTCGCACAGAACACACGCGCCAACGCCTCCCAGAAGGCCCGCGTGGTCCCAGGCACCACTGCTGCTGCGATTAACTGCGTCGCGCAGAATACCCGCGTCAACGTCTCTCAGGAGACCCGCGTGGTGAACACTCTTGGTTCTATAAACCAGGATGTTGTTGGTTTCTCTCCACCTCCTCGACGCAACCGGAATGCTGAGCGTCGACAGAGGAGACGCGCGCGTCAACTCCAAGTCGGAACCGTTGGTTGTCTGACTGGGGTGGACGCGGCGTACAATCTGATGCCTTGCCCGCACCTCGTCCAGTGCGTGAGATCCGCGTTTGGCGACCCAAACGCGAGACCCCTCAAGTTGAGTCCTCTGAGGACCAACTCATCAAACGCCAGGGTGAAACCTCCGCGTCTTTTCAAACGCAGGAAGTACGCACTCATGGGCGTGGGGCCCAGCAGCCCACTCTCTCTCAAGCAACTCTGCCTAAACGCATCAGGCAGCAACGCGAGACTCGCTCGCGCGTCATACAGCCGCGTCATGAGAGCCGCGTCCCTGAAGTCTGCGTCCAGGCTGAACAGCACATGACTGTCTCCCGTCTTCGACGTTGCGAGACCAGTCTCTTTAATCCCCCTCCCACGGATTTGAGGGATTATTTGACAAGGAAAAGAAGTGCCAATCAAGCCACTTCGTCATGCTACTGTCAGCAACTCATCCATATGCTCTTTGGATGCCATTATGGATCAGGCGTGCACCAGCAGTCCTTAATCAGACAGCTGACCCTGATTCCCCCGTCAGCCAAAAGAAGACGCTCCCACAGGAGGAGAACCTTCTCAGATGTTGAATACCCGGAGCTTACTGCAAACATGACTAGCAGAAGTAAGGGAAAACAACCAATGGTCAACTCAGAGGAATCTGACTCTGAGCCGGAGGGGGTGTATCAACACACTCGCACCCGGACAGGGGCCATTCCCCCAATTGACTATAATGCCTTAGCCCGCGGCATTAGAATGGGTGATTCTCACTCCGCTATAGTGGAGTCGCAGGCTTCAAACTCTTCCGTCGAGAAGGAGGCTTCCGCCTACATGGCAGACACTCTTGAGGAGACGGCCAGGCGTTTAGAACAGACGCAGAAGCACCAGATGGATATAATCGCCTCTCAACAGAGATCCATTGACTCCCTTAAGCATATGCTTGAGAAATTGCTTGAAGAAAGAGCGAGATCTCCTCCTAGACGGCCGAAGCCCTCGTCGCAGGCAAGAAGCGACCAAGACCAGGAGAAGACTCATGCTAAGAGGATGAGTCAATTGGAACGACGCCTCGAGGCCCTTGCCAATCGCAAGGACCTCCAAGAAGCTGGAGTGGTCCGGCCCTATCCGGCTGAGTGGGACTTAGTTCCATACCCTCCTAAGTTCAAGGCTCCAACCCTCCAAGCATTCGACGGGAAGGGGTCACCCAACCAGCACATCTACTACTTCAAATCCCAGACCGGGAATGTGGTAGATAATGACGCCATCCTGGCGCGACTGTTCATCGGCACCCTGAAAGGGTTGGCTTTTGAGTGGTTTATGAAGCTCCCGGAGGGTTCTATCAAGAACTGGGGGGATCTAGAGAAGCTGTTCTTGACACGCTTCTTCGAAGATGACTCCGAAGTCACAATGCCCACCCTTTTAGCTACCAAACAGCGGAGAGGGGAGTCCGTCAAATCTTTCGTGGAAAGATTTCGGAACACGGCACTCCGGTGCCCAAGCGGTATGACCCAGGCCACCCTGGTGGAAACATGCCGCCACAACCTCCAAACCTCACTCCTTGCTCAAATAGGAGTTGCTGAAAGCCGCACCTGGAAGCAGTTAGTCCAACAGGGTGAACAGGCTGAGGAGATTGTTGCCCGTGTCAAGGCAGAGGAAGGCAAGCTGCGGCCGGAAAGGTCGACAAGGCGTGCACCAGCACCAGACACCTCCCTCCAGACGAAGCGGAAGGATAATTTGGCGACGGAGACCAAATCTCCCACCAAACCTCAAACAGGCAGGGCAAGTGGCTCTTCAAGCCAGCCACGCCCCAACAAGCAGTATTCCTTCAAGGAGGAACACGTCGATTCGCTCTTCAAGCTACTCAACAAGAGCAATCGACTGAAGCTCCCTGAAATTAGACGCCCGGAGGAAGTCGGCAAGACCGACAATCCCAACTACTGCATGTACCACAGGATGTTGGGACATCCTACCAAAAGTTGCTACGTCTTCAAGGACATTCTTCAGGCTCTGATTGACGCGGAGGTGCTCAAGCTCCGACCAGAGCAGAAGAAGGTCACGGCCAATGTAACGTCG
Organism: Agave tequilana; assembly: GCA_038442645.1. Classification (NCBI taxonomy): domain Eukaryota; kingdom Viridiplantae; phylum Streptophyta; class Magnoliopsida; order Asparagales; family Asparagaceae; genus Agave; species Agave tequilana. The sequence goes on from JAVJIF010002902.1 coordinate 58,397, forward strand.
GTTCTCCAGTTCGGGAGACAACCTCCAACGCCTGCGGGGGTAACTCCTATTCCAAGGGGAGAATTAAGAGTGGTCAACACAGACCCTCACCAGCAGCAGGAGAAGGGCTTGGTAGCCGTCCCTACACCTCAGGGGGAAACCATGTGGGTCCACCCTGACCTCGTCAATGAACAACAATGGACTACTGTAACCAACAGGAAGTCCAAAGGCAAGGCAAAAGCTTCGTCCTGCCATGTGGTATGTGCTTCCTCCCGAGAAGCAGAGGATGATGTTCCCTCGCTGACTGATTCAGAAGAGGAAACAATAGTCCTGGCCGCAGAGCCCAGCCAACCGATGGCGGGGACCCGTTCAGGACAGGCATACTTGAAGCAGTACGGCGAGACGGCAGCGGCTTCTCCGCAACCAGCCGTAGAATCAACCAAGCCCTCCACGAAGCCACCGGTGGCAAAGCAGAAGGAGACTCGATTCTCTCGAGCCCTTCCAAAAGGTGCAGCGGAAGGATCCTCGACACCTTACCACTTCGATGTCTTGGCTCAACTAGCCAACATCCCGGCACGCATCACCTTGTATGAACTCCTGAGGCTATCAAAGTCAACCAGAGAGGCTCTGCAAGAAGCTCTGGCGAATGCTGAGGCCTTCGTGACCCAGGTGCCGAAGGAGGAAGATGTAGAGGACTGCCTCCACACTTCCCAGAATGCCCCCTGCATCACCTTCACGGCAGATGATATGCAGGTGAAAGGGAAACACGATCGACCCCTGTACTTCACAGGTTACATCGGATCATCTGAGGTGAACCGCATTCAGGTAGATCCAGGGTCCGCATTGAGCATTATGCCCCGCCGAGTCATGCAATACCTCGGCATCCCTACCCACCGTCTGAGCCCTACACAGACGACCATCTACGGGTTCAATGCCAACGACACCCGTCCGATGGGAAAGATCAAGCTCAAGTGCCAGATTGGGAGCCTCAAGTCGGAGGTGACGTGTTACGTCATCGATGCCGACACTTCCTACAATCTGCTGCTAGGACGACCATGGATCCACTGCAATTCCATCGTTCCCTCCACTCTTCACCAAGTCATGAAATACATTGACGCGAGTGGGAAGGTGCAAACGTTGGTTGCCGAAAGGTATCCGTTCAAGGGAGTCGAGAATTATTTCACGGATTCCCTTTTATATCAGGATCCGGTGGATGAAACCCCGCAACTGGAGGCGCCAGACTCTGGTAATGAGGCTGACACTGAGCCCGAGCAAGAAAAGTGCCTGTGGGAGTTAAAACCACTTGTAAAGAGCATTAATAAGCTCGATGTTGATAATACCACCGACGATGCAGGCGGTTGGTATATTAATGAGAATCTAGACTTTGAATATTTTTCTGCGTGTGCATCCGATTCAATACCGTCGGATACTACTACCGACGTAGACGATGACATCTGGTCGGCAATGGATGCTTTGACATCATTGCATGTACCAGTAAAATCATCTTTCGGGACATACCAGGATAATGGCGATGCGCAGGAATCTATATTCTTGGTTCCGGCAAGACGAAAAGGCCAAAGACCAATACTTTTTGGGCGAATCTCGTCTGAACCAATGCCCCGCGAAGAATCGGAAAGCGAGGAGGAATCCCCTCAGCTCGACCATTATGAATCGAAAGCACTCAGAATGATGAAGCAAATGGGGTACGATATAACCAACAAGCCCGGCTTGAACTTCGGCAAAGGAAGGAGGACGCTACTTCGATCCTTTGTGCCAAAAGGGAAGGCCCCCGATTATTATCATCGGACGCGCAGGGGGTTGGGCTATGTATCAACTCCGGTCCCATCAGCTTCTGATTCTCAAGAATCGTCCAGCAACGATTGCTCTTCAGACACGTCATCATGGGAGTCAGATGTCAGTGTCGACAACATCTTCAAAGGGCTTTCAGTAAACATGGTTTCAACAGGCCATCTGGAAGATGAAGTTGAAGAAATGATCCAACCTGATACAGATCCTTGGATCAAACATTTGAATGCTCTTTGGGATATCCGCTTTGAACAGCGTGAGCCACCCACAGATGACAAGGTTGTTCAGATCAACCTAGGAGATGAGACCAACCCCAAGCCCATCTTCATAAGTGACGGCCTGTCGCCTCCAGAGAAGAAGGATCTAATATCTCTTGTACAAGAGTATATAGATGTCTTCGCCTGGAATTATGAGGACATGCCTGGACTTGATCCTCAAGTGGCTATGCATCGCCTCAACATCAATCCGGACATGAAGCCTGTTAAACAACAGCAGCGACGGTTCCGTCCAGAGATAATGGAGGCAATTCAATCAGAAGTCAGAAAGCTCATCGATTCTGGTTTCATCCGGGAAGAACAACATCCCGACTGGGTAGCCAACATCGTCCCCGTCGCCAAGAAGAATGGGAAGATCCGGATCTGCATCGACTTCCGTGATCTAAACGAGGCCTGCCCCAAAGACGAATTCCCATTACCAATCACAGATGTCATGATTGATAATACTTGTGGATTCGAGCGAATGTCCTTTATGGACGGGTTCTCAGGATACAATCAAATCAAGATGTATCCCGATAACGAAAAGCATACCTCCTTCAGGACTCCTCTAGGGGTATATTGTTACACCGTCATGCCCTTCGGACTGAAAAATGCAGGGGCAACATACCAAAGGGCCATGAACGCCATTTTCCATCAGCAAATGCGGAAAACGGTGGAATGCTATGTCGATGACATCGCGGTGAAAAGTCGCACTAAAGGTGATCACATAGCAGACCTGAAGGTGGTCTTCGACATCATGCGGGCTCATCAATTAAAGATGAACCCCACCAAATCCTTCCTGGGGTAGCCAGTGGCAAATTCCTAGGATTTGTTGTGACTTCCACAGGAATCTATTTGGATCCAGAGAAAGTCCGCGCTATCCAAGAGATGCAGCCCCCCAGAAGCCTCAAGGAGCTCAGGGGATTACAAGGACGATTGGCGTACATCCGCAGGTTCATATCAAACCTTTCCGGGAGATGCCAACCCTTCGCCAAACTGATGAAAAAGGGTGTTTCATTCATTTGGGACGACGCTTGTCAAAAAGCATTTGAGGAGATCAAACACTACCTCACCCAACCACCAGTTCTTGCAGCTCCGGTGTCCGGAAAGCCTTTCCTAGTGTACGTCCGAGCAATGGATCATTCCCTGGGAGCTCTACTAGCTCAGAATGATGAACAAGGACGAGAACAGGCAATCTACTATCTGAGTAGAACAATGATCGGAGCCGAACATCGGTACAACCCGATCGAGAAGGAATGTTTGGCATTAGTGTTCGCCATCCAGAAAATGCGACACTATCTGGTAGGCCAGACTATAAATGTCATATCAAAAGTCAACCCTCTGAGGTTACTTATGACAAAGCCTTCTTCACTAAATGGCCGGCTGACAAAATGGGCCATATTGCTATCACAATATGAGATGCATTTTCTGCCGCAGAAAGCCATTAAGGGGCAAGCGGTGGCGGACTTCCTAGCTGAACACCCAGATCCGAGGGCAGCCAAACTCTATGAGGATCTCCCAGACGAGGCCGCCGAAGTCTGCCTGACTCAGACGTTGTTCGAAAGTTAAGTATGGCAACTTTTCTTCGACGGTGCATCAAGGACAAGCCCAAAGGGACACGTAGTGGCGGGGGTAGGAGTAGTACTTGTCTCCCCACAAAATTATGTGATCCCCCGAGCTGTCTCGCTAACGGAGCCTTGTTCCAACAATGTGGCGGAATACAACGCTCTTTTGATTGGGATGCAATTCGCCGATGAGATTGGCGTTAAAAATCTCGAGGCTTACGGTGACTCTAAACTCATCGTCAGCCAAGTTCGCGAAGAGTACGAGGCCAGACATGAAGATCTAGTACCCTACTACAACGCGACAATTCACATGGCCGAAAGGTTTTCAAACTTCTACATCGACCATGTACCGCGCAGGAAAAATGCACATGCGGATGCACTCGCATCCCTCGCTGCTTCCTTAGCTCTTCCAGCTGGAGCAATGGAGAAAGTATTCGTCTATAGCCACGACCTATACTGTCCAAAAATTCCCCTCGGAGACTACCCGGGTCAGCGGAAGATCGTCGTGGTAAAGAAACACTTGAAGTGTCGACCGCTTCAGGGCTTAAAGACTGGCTATTCCCCTACATTGATTTTGTCTTATACGGCATTCTGCCCGAAGACACCAAGGAGGCGGCCGCCATTCGGAGGAAAGCCCCCAAATTCTACTATAATGCGATTTCGCGAACATTGTATCGTCGATCGCATGACGGGATCCTGCTCCGATGCCTCTCATCAAAAGAAGCCCAAGGAGTATTGAAAGAAGCCCACGATGGTACTTGTGGAGCTCATCAACCTGGCCCGAAATTGGCACATCGACTCCAAAGGATGGGTTACTATTGGCCCAAGATGATCGCCGATGCTGTCACTTATGCTAAGAGATGTCACGCCTGCCAAATACACGGCGATTTCATCCATCAAGCACCAGGGTACCTCCACTCTACGACCTCTACTTGGCCGTTTGAAATGTGGGGGATGGACGTGGTTGGCCCTATCAGCCCACCATCATCGAAAGGACATCGGTTCATTCTAGCGATAACCGATTACTTCTCAAAGTGGGCCGAAGCTATCCCTTTGAAAGAGGTGAAATCTTCTAACGTGATCAAGTTCGTGAAACATCACGTTATTTACCGCTTCGGTGTGCCTCGGCGTATCATCCATGACAATGGACCCAGTTCATCAGCCAGGCTTTCCAGAGATTCTGCGCAAAGTTCAGAATCCAGAGTGTGTCCTCAACGGCATACTATCCTGCTGCTAACGGTCTTGCAGAAGCCTTCAACAAGACTATTGGCAAGCTTCTCAAAAAGTTCGTCTCGAAAAGTCAACGAGACTGGGACGACAAGCTGGGTGAATGCTTATGGGCCTACCGCACAACGGTGCGAACCCCAACTAAAGCCACGCCATTTTCCTTGGTATACGGATGCGAAGCCGTTCTTCCATTGGAAATACAAATTCCCTCTCTACGCGTCGCCTTGACAGTGGAAATGACAACTGAGGAGAAGCATCAGCAGCGACTCCAGGAGTTGGAAGCCTTGGACGACAAGCGTTTGCAGGCCCAACAACAAATCGAGCTTTACCAAGCTCGTATCACCAGAGCCTTCAACAAGAAAGTCAAAGCGCGAACTTTCAAGAAAGGCGACCTTGTCTTAGCTGTCCGAAGACCCATGGTCATGACGCACAAGACAAAAGGAAAATTTCAGCCCAAATGGGAGGGACCATTTGTAGTAGAGTCAGTCTACTCAAATGGATCATATCGCCTCATAACTTCAAATGGCGATACACTCATGATGCCGATCAATGGCAAATTCTTGAAGAAGTACTATCCTTAATAGTACTCTTCTTCTGATCAAGTTAAAAGTACACCTCTGATCAAACATCCGACGCCCTCGACGGCTAAGGATAGAGGAAAATGTTGGCCTTTAAGCCCAACATAAGTCCTCGACAACTCATCATGCTGAGGGGAATAGCATGGCTAGCCCAACTCAAACGGTAGTTGGTAAAGGCATGTCAAATCCGTTGATAGCTGAGGGTTTGCTAAAAATCCTAAGTGGACTCGAGTCCACTCTTTCCTCCAAAGTCCCTTACCAATTCTCATCCATAGAATGGTAGGACCACAAAGTGCAATCATTACTACGTTAACACTATACCTCTGGTAATGAATACCCTTTGTCGGGTATAAACTTTGCTTGTTAACTCTGCATAGAGTAACAAACTCTCAAATTTGCCAAGTTAACACTATACCTCTGGCATTTCAAATTCCACTTGTCAATTCTCATCAATAGAATGATAGGTCCTCAAATTGCTCTTATCACGAGCCAATTCTTGTCAAGTTAACATTACACCTTTGACAAACTACTGTTTAAGTTAACATTACACCTCTAAGCAGTACATCGAGTGCCTGTCAAGTTAATATCACACCTCTGATAGTCACCTTTCTTCAGACTTCCGTATCGAAGCTGAAATGGACGATGCCAAGTTAACACTACACTTCTAGCATCCGAGTCATCGCTAAGTTCAACAATACACCTATGGCCATGACCGTTCCTCGACTTCCTTGTCTAAGTCGAGATGACCAATGCTAAGTTCAACATCACACCTCTAGCATTACCTCACTGTTAAGTTAAACATTACACCTATGACAGTGACATTCTGAGTTAAGTTAATATCACACCTCTGACTCACATCCTTGTCGAGTTAACACCACACTTCTGACAAGACTATCTCCAATCCGTTAAGTTAATATCACACCTCTAACGGTAAAAGCTTTACTAGATTCCTCGCGGGTCTAGTTTCACTTGTTATTCTCTTCAACAGAATAACAGGTCCACCTAAAGACATTGTTAGGTTAACATTACACCGCTGACAATGTTTTATCGAATTCCCCAGCTGACCTTGAATCAAGTCAATCCTAGACACTTGACAAAAGTTCACCTTCTCTGGGAGTACGCATTCCCCCTGTCATTTTCTTTTATAAAGTGGCGGGTCCACCAAAATCATTCTTTTGCTTCTAAAACAAAACATTCAAGACAACAGAAAGAGGCAAAAAGAAAAGTGTCACTTTTATTCATATCCAAACACATGAAAGTGATACAAAACGCTCTCTTATACAATAAGATTGAGTGTTACAATTAAGGAGTACAAAGAAGTCCCTCTCTCTCTCTGAGGCCGTACTCACTCCTTGAAGCCGCATCTGATCCTAAGTGCATGATGTCTGAAGAAGTGCCAAATTGTGGCGACTGTTGGAACCGATTGCACTTTGATGCACGACGCCAACTTCGAAAGCGCCCTAGCTGACTAAGCCAGGAGCAATGGTGTTCTTGAGGTCCGGTGGCAACAGAAGAGCCTGCAACCCTTCGTTCAAGAGTTGATCTTTCCCCAGCAGGCCATCCAAAGGACATGGACTGTCCTTGATGTTACTTCTGGGATGGGAGAGGAAGAGGAAGAGGATCCTCTCCGCCACCGCAACCGCCGGAACCTCCTCGCCGTCATACTTGACCTGACCATCTCTTGCCGTCAGGCAAGAGTGGTGCAGGAGATCTGAAGAGACCTTGGCGAGATTTGGGTCCTCGTCAGAGATGTAATTTACTCTCTTACAAATGACGAGGACCATAATTTACTCTCTTACAAACGAACATTGAGCAAGCTCGCCGGTTGAAGCACTCTTCCAGGAGACCAGCGAACCTGCAAAGAACAAATAAGAGAATCAGAAAATCTGGAACTTAGTATACTTTAACAAAAGAAAACTAAGTAACAGACGCGGCAGTCATTGAGGACTTCAGACGCGGAAATGATCTGCACAGTCAAACCACCGCGTCAGCAGAAACAGACGCGAGTTAAAACTGTGCCACTCCCAGGATTCAAACGCGGTCTCAGTTTGCACCCGCGTCTAATGTACTAGACGCGAAAAACTTCAAACGCCAAAAATTGCCATCTATCTGTTGGGTGAACAGGAGTTGCAAGATTCAGGTCTGAAACGCGCCAAGGCAATAGCCATGAGCAAAGCCAGCGTCAAGAGCCCGCGTTCAGAAAAGTTCAAGTCACCAGCACAAATTCCAGAATAGGAATGCACCAGAATTTCATTCAGATGCCTATGCCAAAATACAGGCTATGGACATCATCGGGGTGACATACCAGCAGAAACCTCTGTCCAGAGTTGGACCTCTCTGCATCCAAACGCGGGTGCGCAAGATGACATGAGAGGGGATTCCTTCTGAAGAGACCAAACAGAGGCATGAGAGCTCTGGGTCATCTTCATCCACGGGGTCACCTTCACCCATGAAGACGGTTCTCTGAAAGATAATTCAAGGCGACTTCTCTCGGAGCAAAACAAATGAAAACAGTCTAAGTTGGATTGTTGAAGAGGGAGAGGGTGCACTCTATTTATAGGCGGTCCCTAATAACTGTCATTAATGGGGCATCAATCGGAACCGTCGCGCACAACTGTCAAAGCCCAATCAAAAACGGACGCGTGGAGCGCTGCTTTGGAAACCGTCGAAATGCGCCGGTTTTTCAACCGCCAGCGTCGGTTCTGCATGCAAGAGCATTAACGCCTGAACCCAATAAGAGGCTGACGCGTGGATAACTGTCTTGGGAAGCAACGGATGACCCGGAACCCCAATCGACGGTGAAGACTTGACGTTCAAAGATCTCCTAAAAATCTTTTAAAGTCATGCTGCATTGAACGCAGATGGGAAAAGTCGCTCGAGGCTGCGTATCCCGTGTCTGATCGATCCGCGTCTTTCTTAGCAACCGCGTTTCACTCTGTGATTGACGCTGCGTCTCACTCCATGGACTGACGATCGCGTCTCACTTTATGGATCAATGCTGCGTCTCATCAAGAAGACCGCGTATCACTCTGAGATTGACGCTGCGTCTCATCAAAAGGACTTAGTAAATCTAAGTTCCTGTGGACTGACGACCGCGTCTCACTTTATGGATCAATGTCGCGTCTCATTAAGAAGACTCAGAGTCAAGGCCGCGTTTCATTAACAGAACTTAGTCTTACCTAAGTGCCAGTTACCAAGGAGTTGGATTCGCCTACAGCTGAGCAAAGAAGATGGAGCAAAATTTTTCAAACTTTTATTATAAACAGTAAAAGTGGATACAAACACTCTAAACAGAGTGTCCTCTTCTTTATAAAAAAAAGGGGGAAAAGAAAAGAAGGCTAAATATCCTGGTTCGCCAAGGTACGAATTTGTTCCCTAAGGCGGTGAATCTCGTGTTGGCGCGTCCTTTCAGCTTCCATAATAGCCCGGTCCCACAGCTCCTCTTCGGATAAGAAATTTCTTGCGGCCAGCTGCGCTCGCAGAGATTCCACCCTGGAAGAATGTAGAGACAGACTCTCTTCAGCTCGCGCCCTAGCAGCTTGTTGCTCCTCTAGCTGCTTTTTGATGATAGCAAGCTTTTCCTCATTGAGCGCAAGCACCACTTCTGCCTTGGCAATGATGTCCCGAGCCCTGATGATGACTTGCTCTGTGCTCTGCATGACAAGCTCGGATTCCCTTGAATCGCCAGCTAGTTTCTGACATTCAGCCTGGGAATATTCGAGATTGCGGACCTATGCAGCGATTTGTGCCTCCGCTTCCTGTCGCTCTCGTTCTTGAACAGCTAGGAGCCTAGTCAGGGTGGCCTGGGCCTCACTAAAAGAGCCAGCATCTTCCAAAGACTCCAGCTCCTGCAGGTAGTCTCCCAGTTGCTCTACCACCCGTAGACACGCCTTGGCAAGTGAAGGGCCTCCGGTTAATTCGACGTTCACGACCAGATTTTTAAGAAACATCTGGGCAAATTGGAACGTGCTGTTTTCACGTAAGATGAGATCAATACATGATCCCATCGAAGCGAAGAATTGCTGCACCATCTGACGTGCCAGTTCCCCCATATCTTCACCACCTAGGAAGCTTCCCGACCCCTTTTCTGTCACAGGATAGGGGATATAAGGCGGATCTTCTCGCACAAGAGTCGTGCTGGCCGTCGAGACAGCAAGAGCTGGACCGGCCGCTGACGCTTCCGGAGGTACTACCTCTGCAGGAGCCTCCACGACCAATGAGGGAGTAGTAAGCACGACCTCCTCAGAAACCTCCACCGAGACCTGAGCTGTATGGCCTTCTGGAAGGGTGCCAACCATCGGACTCTCCACCTGAGCCCCCTCGGTCCTCTCTGCAATATCGCGATGTTAGCCACAATGATAGAAGAGCTAAACATTTAAAGCATCAGAGCTGCCTTACCAGGTTGGAGGTCCGGAGACGTCAAATCCTGCGGAGCGGAAGTCTCCTCGGCTTCAGCAGTAACCTCCTCGCCTGGCAGAGTGAGAGCCTCCTCAGCCTCAGTGGTTGCTTCCTCTTCTGGCAGAGTGGAAGGCTCCCCAGTTTCAACAGCTGCCCCCTTTGAGGGTATCTCAGCAGCCGAGACCTCAATCCCCTCGGGCCGGGTCAACTCTTTCACCATCTCCTCGATACGCGAGGAGGTTGTAGCCTCAACATCTTCGGTTGGCCCTGCAGCATAAAAGAAGAATGTTAGAACATCCTCTTCAATATGCAAAGAGAAAATTAGACAGAAGATGGAAAGAATACCTTCAGTAGGGATAATCGCCAGCGATGGTGCAGTCGATGGCTCACCCTCATGTATTTCCTCCTCCGAGATGTGGAAGAATTTGCTCTGATCAGGAAGAGCGGGTTCATCGCCATAGTCGGTCTCGTCTTCGAAGTCGCTTTCCCCCGATAACGAAGAAGACGACAGCGCAACACGAGGAAGCTCCGCAACAGGAGCCTTACCTCCAATTACCCCAGTGGTAGGACTAGGGTCGACTGCCCTAAGACTGGAAATGAAGATGCTAGGAGACCCCGGCTGCTGTGCCTCGTCTCTCCCATCATGAGCAGAAGAAGGCTCGGGTTGAACTGAGAGGCCTGCAATCTCAACATCCCCTCCAGTCATTATGTCAACCTCCAGTGACTCGTCATCTTCGGCGGCGGTGGACTCTTCAACAAGCTCCCCTTCCTCCACGGTCTTGCTGCGCGACCTAGGAGCACGGACTAGGGTGGGGAAATCTTCATCTTCCGACGGTTCCTCAACCCTAACAGGGACGTCTTCAGGAGGAGCCTCAACTCCGGCAGAGATGTCTCCGGATTGAGAGACTTCAGCCGTTAAGTCCCTCCGAGCCTTCTTTGGGGCAGGCTCAGCGATAGAAGCAGAGCGTCGATGACGCTTGCTCGCCAACTGCTTAGACCTCCTGGCCCGCGGCTCCTCCCTCGTGGCTGGTGGCTCCACCCTTGCCGGTCGCGGCTCCGCCCTTGCCGGTCGCGGCTCCGCCCTCACTGCTGGGGGCTCCCTCCTCGATCTTCGCCCGACCTCCTTTTGGGCCTTCAGGTACTGTTCTACGAGTTTCGTCGGTTTACTAGAATCAGTCCTGGCCTCGAGACTTGCATTGATGCTCTCAATGCATGAAGACGCCGGAAAAAAGTCTGGCGTTTGGATGGCTTGGGAGTACCAAGTACAGAAGCTGAAACTCGTACGGCACTTGGGCCCCTCGAGAGGTAGACGAAAAGATACCCCCGTCACTCCAGCCACACTATAGTACCAGGCCCGAGCACCCTCGAACAGGTTCCCTTCGAAGGCGAGTCTAGCATTGGGGTTCCCGACATAGAGCTGATTATAGCCGAACTGTCGAGCGAAGCGACTCGGCATGTACGGCTCAATGGTACATGACGTCCCTTGCCGGAAAAGCACATATCCGGGCCGGATATTTAGCAACCACCAGAAGGCCCCCGCGGATAACCTCGTGAAGTCATCTGGGCCAACAGAATCAACAAGTAGATCCCCGAAAGATGCATCAGGGATCTGGAGGAGGCAGCGTTGAGCTGGTAGTTTGCAGGGTCTGAAAGGCACTTCCGGACGTAATATATATAAGGATCACGCCATTTTGAACCCTCCAACCGCTGTACGAAAGGGACAGAATTCTCCCTCCAACGCGCTGCCGTCATCAAAGAAGGGCAATGCATCACGTACCAAGCAATAAGGTACGTGTAAGGCAGCTCGACACGAGGGTTGGGACGTTTCACCGTCGGACTCCCCTCTGAGTCAACATACGGCTTTCCCTCGGAGTCTGCAGTTTTTGGTGGCTCGCAGAAACTCTTAGTGAGCGCCCGCAGCCCGCTCTGAATACCAGCCGCCACGGCCGGGAGAAGGGCTATGGGGTTCCCATGAGCCAGGAGCACCGCCGGGTACACCACGTCAGCAACAATGACTTCATGCGGCAGTGTGGGCACCACACAGCGCTTCAGCCACAGCATCAGAAAGCCCGCCAACAGCGCCCGATCGGAGATAGGGGTCCGGGCTTGATGGTGAAAGCTTTTAAAAACCAAGTCAGGGTCGAAACCGTCCTCGTTCGACTCCGTGGTGTAGAAGCTGTTCGGAGCCTGGTCGATCCTGTCTTCAATCTCCCTGTCAGAGCTGGGATCCAATCGGGTTATCCGATGGTCTTTGGTGTTGACATTATTGAACAAATAACTGGCCCAAGACAGTTGCTTGACTCCCTGCGACCGCCATTTGGTTATCTGGCCGCAAATGTGGAAGTGACATAGCACTTCCCAGTAGGTCTCATATATGAGGGGAAACTCCTCCTTCACATAGCGAAGCTCCACAGCGGTCGGGACATATTCCTCATAGGGAATATCCCCTGTCGACAGCCCCGAGACCTCGTGCAGCTCGTGCAGAGCAAGGCCCATCTCTCCGACCGGAGTGAAGAACATCCCCGTCGAAGGATTATAACGCTCTAGAATCCCGAAGAAGTTCTGAGAGCTTTGAGGGATCCCCCACTGCACGGCCCTGACTGCCGAGTACAGTCCCACGCGCTTTAGCAGGCCCCCGAGCTCGGTAAGGACAAAGCCGACCATCCTGCCCCACCAATAGTTCTCCGTGGAACGGACCCACCCCGGCGCACGGAACCCAACTGGGTAGTCACCCTCCGCCTCCATGAAGGCGTTGAGGAAGGTAGTGCCAAGTTGTGGTATCTCCCCAGCTGGAACCTCAGTCCTGCGCGACCCAGGGAAAAGGCCGATAACTGACCTGTCATGGCTATCATGACGGTAGACTTTGTGGGAGCCCAAATCACCGAGAGTGACCTCGGGAAGATATCGAGCAAGGTCCCATTCCATCTTCCGAGGGACGGACATATGCTGGAAGTAAGACAGCGGGAACATCCTCTCCATGTCCGGAAGAAAGAATCTTCCACCCTTTATTTGACGGAGCCATTTGTAAGTTCCGTCATACACGCTATGGCCGCCCTCATGGATACGATCTCCGAAGAAGAAGGCAGGCTTCTCCAGCTTGATGCCAGCATCTGTTGCGAATGCTGCATCAGTCATAAACACCCGAAGAGTTCTCATGTCAACATTTGAGAGCCTCTCTCTGCGATCCGGTGATTTGTCAGCAGTCACAGGAACAGTCCTTTGTAATACAAAAGTCAAATCCCGGTCAGCACCACCTACATGACCAAAGTGGCACTTCTTGGCGAGTGAAGTAGCAGGGCGTGGCGCTGCAAAAAGAAAAGGACAGTTAGATACTCTATCAAAAGCATAGAAAAAAAAATGCTAAGTGTTCACAATCCGAACGCAGAAGAGACACTGGACGCAGGAATTATTAAATCCGCGTCCAGACCTGCGCATCCACGCAGAAGAGACACTGGACGCAGGAGTTATTAAATCCGCGTCCAGACCTGCGCATCCACGCAGAAGAGGCACTGGACGCAGGAATTATCAAATCCGCGTCCAGACCTATGGGATCGGCGTCTCCACAACATTCTCCTTGATGTCACTTCTGGGGTGCGAAAAGAAGGGAGTTATCCACCTTAACCTTTCCACTACCATAATCGCCAGAAGTTAAGGAGGGTAACCCCCTTCCTTTCACATCCCCAGATGTCGAAGTACTTGGACTCGGGTGCCAGATTCATCAAAATCAGCAGCTGATGAAACAGAACGCAAGGATCAAATTCGCGTTCTGTAAACTAAGTCCGCGTCTGAACCCTTCACAAATAGAAAATATTCTAAGTGAAGAATCTGAAGCGCAGGACTCAAGGGCGCGAGGATCCAAACCCGCGCCTCGGTTATCATCCCAAAGACTGCGTCTGGGAATCAAACACGATTTGAAAATCACGTGTTAAGGGTTCTTAAAAGTTCTTTGAACTTTCTTTAATGGCGAAACTTCCGCCTAAGAGGCCTTTACCTTGGAGACCTGGGAGAACGACGTCCTGTGCAGAGGAGGAGCCGCCCCTCTGGGCCTCGGCGACGGTCGCCTTTGAGGACGATGCAGTTGGTTTAGTCTTGGGTGCCATTGATGTTCAGAAATCCGAGCAAGGAGATGAACAAGTTCGAAGATGAAAAGAGAAGGAAATTCTTTTTCTCAGCGAGTGCGTTCGGAGAAGAAGATGCATCTCTCCAACTGTTGCCTTTTATAGGCACAGGGATTCGCGAAGATACGCGGCGTGTGGCCCGGTAGACGCTGCAGCGAGTCGCCGCTTGACGCGTGTAACCAAATCGTTTCTGAACGGAGAAGATCATGCGTCGCAACCCCGCCACGAGTCAGCAGTCGATACGTGGAGCAGTTCATTTAATGAACCAGGAAATCCGCGCGCCAAAAGGCGAAATTTCGCCGGTTCCCTAGGCCAGCTGGCGGCGTAATCATGACATGGCACAGAATTCGCGCCCAAAGAACGCACCTCCTCGATGAACATGCCACGTCAGCCTCTCCATGAATGCATTCGGAAGGTCGCGTCTCTCTAAGAAATTCGCGTCCTTCCAGTCTGGCCAAATATCGTGTCTGCCTTCTGAAGATCAGTCGCGTCTCCATTGCCAAAGGACGCACGTTACAGAAATCGCGCCTTTACAGCAGTACCATCTCTGCTTTTTGAAAAAGAACCTGCGTTTGGCCTCCTGCTTCTGCAAAATCAGTTCAACAGTACACTGACGCAAGCAGACGACCAACCATTCCTGGCTTAAAGCACGCCAGTGACAGACTAAAAGCAATCGGGGAGGTTTAGACTGTGCATCTAAACACTCAACATGATCAACTCTGGAAGCTTCAAAGAGTTCAACAGTACACTCACGAAGACCAACTCCAGATAAGATCAAACCCGGAGCATTAACAGTCTAGTCATGAAGGCGAACTCAGCTAGAGTCCAAAGTATTTCGAAATCCGTCCCAGTTAACTGCGGAATGTCAAAAACTTTGGAGGGGGTTCTGTAGGCTGTCTAAAAATCACCAAGACAAGCCACCAAAACACAGAGATCCAAGATCCAGGCGCAAGGCTAAATGTGACAATCAAGACGCGAGAGATAGCCCGCGTCTCAGCATCAAGGCGCGTCAGCCCGAAGCCCGCGTCTCAGCATCAAGGCGCGTCGGCCCGAAGCCCGCGTCTCAGCATCAAGGCGCGTCAGCCCGAAGCCCGCGTCTCAGCATCAAGGCGCGTCGGCCCGAAGCCCGCGTCTCAGCATCAGGACGCGTCGGTTCGACACCCACGTCTCGGTTGCAACTACCCCGATTATGGCGCCATCCACCGCCCATGTAGCGGGGAAGTTGGCCCTCATCGTGGAGCACTTTTAGGGGGCACGATCACCCCCTAAAATCCTATAAATAGTCCCGTCACTATTGAAGGAGGGTCGACAATTATCGGAGGACGACGATTATCGGGCAAGAGAGAGATTCCGAGAAAAAAAAAGAGAGATCATCGACAGAGAGAGAGAAAACCCTTCAGCGAGCTTACTGAGTACTAGCCGCTCTTTGCCTACCTCCTCTTCTAGAGTTTTGGTAGACGGAGCTAAGTTACTCCCTCTACCGACCGAAGAGAAGATCCCCGACGGTCCGAACAGTCATCCGGTCAACGGAGAACAAGATTCACTCTCCACCGCCACACGAAGAACCCAGCACTAAACAAAGGGGGAATTCAAGATTCAATATTCCCCTCCCTTGTAACCGGAAGATTAAGCCGGCTGTAATTTCTTCCATCTGATTTCAGGAAACGTTACACCAGCCAACCCTCTCCGTGTCAAACAGCTGATACCCTAATACCTTCTTTCCTCTCAAGGAATTTTCGGAACCAGGCGAGAAGGAATTCCCAAGTGAAGGCGGTTTGAGAAGTAACAAGAGGGTTCTACCAACCTTCTATTCTCCGATTCCCCGAACCAGGCGAGAAGGGAATCTCATCGATCGCATCGTCAAAGGGACAAAGTGGTCACGCGCTGACCAGACTCCTATCGGCACACTTCTCCAGAATCTCAGAGGAGATCTACTTGTAATCTTTTTAGAATACTTGTAATTTAGCTCCTCGACCTTTTTTTTTGTAAGTTTTTCCCTTTGCAAAATCAATGAAAAACAAGATGGCGACTCCGCTGGGGAACGATTTCTCCACTATTGAGAATCAAGTGTCGCAATGAGACGAACAGACCTTCGGGTCTATCTCTGAATTCAAGAAAGCCGGTGTGGCCAGAGCCCCTCTGGCTAAATCTTCAAAGCAAGTCTCTGCGGAGACAGATGAGGCTCTCTGCGAGCCTACCACGGTCCTCTGGCGCAACAAGGAAGCAGGCCCACAATGCAAGGGTCAGAATCTTCAGCCTGTCACCTTCGAGAACCTAGTCGTTCACTTCGACCAAGGAAAATTCGAAGAACTCTCTGGGGTGGTCTAATGCTTCATGCATGAAAGCATAGAAAGGTCTCCATGGCTAGGGATTCGGAGCAGAAACCAAAAGCAGAATCCTTCCAACACCCCTCAGCCTCGCGTGTGGCTAGTCAGGTTCCCTGCGAACCTAGGTCTCCTTTGTCAAAGCAAATGTGGAGACCAAAGCAGAAGGCTCTGTATGAAGCCTCAATTGTAGCTGCGCCACAAGTTCATCTCTCTTGCGAAGAAAAAGGCAAGAGGCCTGTCTGTTTCGTCAAGACTGTCAGCCGCAAAGTCACGACGACCATGCCTTCGCCTAATTCAGGAGCAGTGACTCCTTGCGCCAGCCTCGTTCTCATGAGCGAAGCTACTATACCTCAGGGTATACATGATGTTTACAGCCGCGAAGCTGGAACCAAAGCACCACAGTGTGCTTCGTTCCCCAGTTCTTCAAGTACTAAGCTCGCTCTTCGCAGCGAAGCTAAGGGATTGTCCCTAAGTGCTGATAGCGGTGCTTATGCAGCTTCAGGGCCAAAGGGCGTTTCCAAAGCTTTTAGCCGCGAATTTAGAGCCAAAGTACTATCTAAGGCTAATCACCTTCGCAACAACATAGCGGATAAAGCACCACAGCATGCTTCGCTCCCCAGTTCACCAAGCGCTAAGCTCGTGCTTCATAGCGGAGCTAAGGGATTATCCATAAGTGTTGACAGCTGTGCTTATGCAGCTTCAGCACCCAAGGATATTCCCAAGGTTCTTAGCCGCGAAGCTAGAGCTGAAGCACTATTTAGTGCTAATCCCCTCTGCGGTGATAAAAAGAACAGGACATCATCCTATGCACAATCCAACAGAGCCTCTGCGCTGGATCGTTTAGACCCTACTGGGTCTGACTTGCGGGAATTCCTGACAAGCAAACGGAAGTTAGAATCTCTCCAAACTTCCCCCTCCCGTTGTCAACAAGTGGGATGTCAGTTGGTGACAGTCCACTCAGTCCATTACCGGCTAGGACTAATCCCCGCCACTCCTCCATGCCGACGATCAGTTTTTGATCGACTATCGGTGCAAGCTCTGGTAAAACATCGTAAAAGGAGCGTATCGCGAGATCTGCCCTCTGCATCCATTAACATGACCGGAAGAGGACGAGAGCTGCTCAGGGGCAGACGAGCGTCCCACGACACTCCCTACAGTTCCTCAGATCCGGATTATAGCCCAGACTTGGGCGAAGTCTTGGTACATGAAGAAGGCGTCTTCCAGAACACTAGATCTAGGGTTGCAATACCCTACAGTTATGAATAACCATCTTCCTCAACTGCAGTAACCTCACCAGAACCAATGAGAGGATCAGTCCAATGGTCTGATGAAGAGGATGAAGACAGTGGGTATGCCTCTTCGGCGACAGTCAGCTCAGTACGAACGGACAGAGTATCAGTGAATATGGCTGAAAACGACAATGATGACCTTCGTCGACGTTTGGAAGCTCAGGAGCAAACTTCCAAGACCCAGCAAGAAGCTTTGGATAACATTCAACAGATGCTCACTCAACTCCTCAATAACCGGAATAATAATGATACCGGGAGTAACCATGATGAGGAAGAACATCTTAGCAATGAACAGCCAAGGACGGAGAAGTCGAAGGAGGGTTCTTCTTTGGACGCTGAAGTCCTTAAAGGCATCCAAGCTCAAATCGCATCCTAACTCAGAGGGATGAATTAAAGAAAGTATGGGCAGTCCGTCCTTACCCGCTGGAGTGGGATTCAGTACCATACCCACGAAAGTTCAAACCACCAACGTTACATACGTACGATGGCAAGAGCTTGTCAAACCAGCACATCTACTATTTTCGGTCTCAGACCGGTAATGTTATAGACAATGATGCTATCATGGCTAGGCTGTTCATTGGCACCTTAAATGGGGTAGCATTCAACTGGTTCTGAAGTCTCCCTCCGGGCTCTGTCAATTCCTAGATCGACCTGGAAACCCGATTCCTTTCTCATTTCTATGAGGATGATACTGAGGTAACCATGGACAAACTCCTCTCTACCGTACAGAAGAAGGCGAATCTGTCCGTGTGTACATTGAGCGGTTCAGAAACTTGTCTCTGATGTGCCCAGTAGGGATGCCATTACCCATGATCTTACAGACGTGCAGGCACAACTTCTTAGATCAAGTAGAGGTTCGCATGGGGCTGTCAAAGCCCATACGTGAAAAGAACTGGTCGAGCAAGCTGAGATAGCCGAAAAGTCGGCTAAAAAGTTCGAACCATCCACCCCTAAAGGCAAATGGGGTATGAATAGTAAAGGACGTGGCGACATGGCACAGTCTTCTCAAGCCAAAGGGAAAGAGACTATGTCCGTAGAATTGTCAGGGGATGTTCAGTCGAAGGCCAAGAAGAGCGGCTTCAATAATCAAGAGTCTAAGTTTCCTCCGAAACAGTACTCCTTCAAAGACAATCAGGTGGTCACAATATTCCATTTACTCCACAAAGGGAATAAATTGAACCTGCCGGATGCTCGACGTCCCAATGAAATAGGACGCACGAACGATCCCAAATACTGTCTCTTTCATAGGATGATTCATCACCCTACCTACAAATGCTTTGTCCTCAAGGACAGAATTCAAGCTTTGGTCGATGCAGGAGTCCTGACATTGAAGTCAGAGCAAAAGAAAGTCACTGAAAACATGGTGACTCTCGAGTTCGGCAAAACCCCAAAGGTCACAGTTCCTGACGGGACTTATCCAATCCTTGCACCATGGCTGGAAGTCACATACCCTGCAGCCAAAACTCAAGATAATAGGGGTCTTGTTCCCTTAACATTGGAGACAGGGAAAATCATATGGATGTACCCAGACCTTGTCCAAGACGAACAATGGATTCAAAAAAGTCCAAGTCGAAGGGCAAATCTTCCAATGTCATCTCCATCCTGCCAGACGATGACAATTTCACATCAGCTTCTCTCAGCGATTCCGAAGGAGAAAAGCACGCTTGCACGACGCAGGCTGATGTACCTCAGCCAACAGGTACTCAATCCGGAAAATCATACTTAAAACAGTATGAGAAAGCTACTGACGAGACACAACAGCAAACGACGTCGGTACAAGTACTAGCATCCGCTTCGGTTCCAACCAAGGCAAAGGAGAAGCCAAGGAAGTTCGGTTCGACCATGTCCTGAAGAAGCCTTCAGGCCCAGGCTTGACACGCCCTTTTACTTTGATATATTGGCCCAGCTGGCTAATATCCCGGCTCGTATTACCATACACGAGCTCCTTCGTCTCTCAAAAGAGACAAGAGAAACACTCAGAGATGCACTGGCTGATTCAGAATCATTCCTGACGTATATGCCAGAAATCCCTAAGAATGACGCTCAGCCTTCTTGTCCTGAATGCCATCATGTACAATCAAAGGTACCTGCTATTACCTTCACAGCGAAAGATATGCTTCTCAAGGATAACAAGCACGATCGACCTCTGTACTACACCAGATACATCGGTTCAACATGCATTGAAAGGGTACAGGTTGACCCGGGGTCTGCACTCAGTATCATCCCCAAAAGGCTCCTCTACTTCCTCGGTATACCACTATATAGGTTATCCGCAACCACTACTACAATATACGATTTTAATGTCGGGAGTAGTCATCCACTTGGAAAAATTCGACTCCGTTGCCGAATCGGGAGCCTGAAGTCAGAAGTGACGTGCTATGTCATTGACGCTGACACGTCATACAACTTGTTGCTTGGACGACCGTGGATTCACGCCAACTGGATCATTCCCTCCACTCTACACTAGTGCTTCAAATATGTTGAAGATGATGCAACAATACGGACTGTCTCCGCTGAGAAGCAACCATTCAAAGGGGTGGAAAATTACTTCACTGACGCTCTCCTATATCAAGAGACCGGTGAAACATCGAAAGAACCATTGCCGGACAATGATAGTGGCAATGAGGCGGATTTAGAATCTGAAGCAGACATGCCAACCATTTTGATTGGTGAACCAATTATTGCATGTCTTAATAATCCCCAATGTAACACTCCTTCTGAAGATGAGGGCGAATAGGTAATATTCCCTTTGATTATCCTGTGAGTGTTGGGTTGTTTAAATCCATTACGGATAGCTCTCTGCACATGCCTTTACATAAACCAAGTGCATCTGAGACACCCATGGAATCTATAGAAGGGGCCATTTTGATGGTCCCTCCATCTAAAGAAGGTCAGTCACCGATAATTTTCGGTAAAGCCCAACTACGAGGGTCCACAGCCACAGATTCAAGTTCAGACTCAGACACCCCACAATTTTTCCACTATGCGCGACCAGCGCACCATATGATGAAGAAAATGGGGTACAACCTAAAGCATGGAGAGGGCCTGAATTTCGGAAAAGGAAGGCGTAGTTTGCTGCGTAACTTTGTGCCAAAAGGGAAACCTACAAATTACTATGATAACACACGCAGGGGGTTGGGATACGTTACACCCACGCCACCAGCAATGGTTCAACTCAAGGATGACGAACCGATTCCATCACATTCTGCCTCTTCTTTCGAGTGGGACTCAGATGTCAGTGTGGGAGTAATGTTCTAGAATCTCACCGTTAACATGACTTCAAGCAGTCAATTAGAGCCTGCGGAAGCTACTAATGAGGAACCATGGGCTCAGTAATTAGATCTCCAATGGGAAAAGCGATTCGAACTGCGCGAACCACCTACCGAAGACAAGGTGATGCAGGTCAACTTGGGTAGTCAAGATTACCCTAAAACCATCTTTATAAGTGAAAGCTTATCACTTTTGAAAAAAAAAGAATTAATAATACTCGTAAAGGAGTATATAGACGTCTTCGCATGGAACTACGAAGACATACCCGGACTTGATCCACAAGTAGCCATGCACCGTCTAAATTCAGACCTGACGCCAAGCCAGTCAAGCAGCAACAACGTCGGTTTCGTCCGAACGTTATGGAGGGTATTGAAGTCGAAGTTCATAAGCTCATTGCATGTGGCTTCATACGGGAAGAACAACATCCAGATTGGGTTGCTAATATCGTTCCCGTCCTCAAGAAGAATGGGAAAATACGGATCTGCATCGATTACCGTGATCTCAATACAACTTGTCCTAAAGACGAATTCCCACTGCCTATCACCGATGTCATGATTGACAATACCTGTGGATTCGAAAGAATGTTTTTCATGGACGGTTTTTTAGGGTACAATCAGATTAGATGTACCCCGACGACGAGAAGCATACTTCGTTCCGAACACCCTTGGGGTATACTACTACACTGTGATGCCCTTCGGACTAAAGAATGCCGGAGCAACCTATCAGCGGGCAATGAGTACAATCTTCGCGACCATCTCCAAAAAATGGTAGAATGTTACGTCGACGACATTGCTGTCAAAAGCCGCAATAAGAATGACCATCTTTGTGACTTGAGAACGATGTTCGACATAATGCGGGCTCATCAATTGAAAATGAATCCGACAAAATCCTTCTTGGGAGTTTCGAGTGGCAAGTTCCTTGGATTTATTGTTACATCAAAAGGAATTCATCTTGACCCAGACAAGGTCAAAGCCATTCAGAGCATGCATCCACCGAGGAATCTCAAAGAGCTTAGAGGCTTACAAGGTAGACTGGCTTATATTAGAAGATTCATTGCAAATCTCTCAGGCCGCTGTCAACCGTTCACCCGACTCATGAAAAAGGGTGCTTCCTTCGTATGGGATCAAGCTTGTCAGGAAGCTTATGAGGATATCAAGAGATATCTCACAAAACCTCCAGTCTTAGTGGCTCCCACATCAGGGAAACCATTCTTTCTTTATGTGAAAGCTATGAACCATTCTCTTGGTGCCCTGCTTGCTCAAAAAGACGACAATGGTCACGAACAGACCATTTATTATCTGAGTAGGACTCTAATAGGGGCGAAATCTCGCTATAATCCTATTGAGAAGGAGTGCTTAGCTCTTGTCTTTGCCGTTCAGAAGACACGACATTATTTGGTCGGCCAAACCATACATGTCATTTCCAGAGTGAATCCTTTGCATCTTCTCATGACGAAGCCAGGATCATTGAATTCAAGATTAGCTAAATGGGCGCTTCTTCTGTCTCAATATGACATGCTCTTTATCCCTCAAAAGGCGGTTAAAGGCCAGGCACTTGCAGAGTTCTTAACTGCTCATCCAGTTTCAGAACACTCAAAACTTCATAAAAATATTCCAGATGAAGTCTTTGAGTCCAATGTAACCTTAGAGGATGAAATTTGGCAGATGTTCTTCGATGGAGCATCACGAATAGGCCCTAAAGGCAGGATCATTGCCGGCGTGAGGGGTGTGTTTATCTCTCCACAGAATCATGTCCTTCCTAGAGCATTTTCTCTGACGGAATCATGCTCCAACAATGTAGCGGAATATAATGCTCTACTCATTGGTCTTCAGCTCGCCCACGGAATGGGGGTACGCTACCTTGAAGCTTACGGCGATTCAAAACTGATTATCAATCAGGTCAAAGGCGAATATGAGGTCCGTCACGAGGATTTGGTGCCTTATTATCACACGGTCATCGAATTGGCTAATCTGTTTGATGGCTTTTATATCGGGCACGTATCTCGATCTCAGAATACTAAGACAGATGCTCTTGCTGTATTAGCAACAACATTAGCCCTGCCAGTCGACACCGAGTATCACCTTACAGTGGCGACTCGACACCTTGTCTGCTCCAAACATATGTTAAGAACCAGAGAGGTCTATAATATCTCGACGGATCTTGAGCCGAGAGATTGGCGATTTCCTTTCATCTACTATGCTCTATATGATCTGCTGCCGGATGATCCTAAAGAAGCGGCATCTATCAGATGAAGGTCTCTCCGTTTTTACTATGATCCAACCCTGAAGACACTTTATCGTCGTTCATATGACTGTGTCCTCCTCCGTTGCCTTTCTAATTCAGAGGCACAGGAAGTACTTAAAGAAGCACACGACAGCATATGCGGAGCTCATCAGCCAGGTCCAAAGCTTAAAGACAGATTGTACAGGCTTGAATATTATTGGCCAACCATGATAGTCGATGCCATCCAATATGCACGAAGGTGTAAAGCATGCCAAATTCATGCGGACTTCATACACCAGCCTCCAGAGTTGCTCCACCCAACTGTTGCTTCATGGCCATTTGAAGCATGGGGAATCGATGTCGTAGGCCAATCAGCCCCTCTTCGATAAAAGGTCACCGGTTTATCTTAGCAATAACGATTACTTTTCAAAGTGGGCAGAAGCCATACCACTGGTTGAAGTCAAAACTTCCAACGTGGTTAATTTCATTAAACACATGTCATCCATCGATTTGGTGTCCCTAGGCGGATCATCCATGATAACGGTCCCCAATTCATAAGCCAGGTATTCTATCGATTCTGCGATAAATATCGAATTCAGAAGGTGGCTTCAACTGCCTATAATCCCGCCGCTAATGGATTGGCGGAAGCATTCAACAAGACGATCATCAAGTTACTCAAAAAGTTCGTCTCCTCGAATAAGCGAGATTGGGACGAAAAGCTTGGTGAATGTCTTTGGGCCTACCGAACCACGGTTCGGACCCCGACTGGCAATACGCCTTTTTTCCTGGTGTACGGGTGTGAAGCAGTCATACCGTTGGAAATCCAGATGCCGTCATTATGAATTGCGCTGATCACTAAGATCACATCAGAGGACAACGATCGGTTGCATCTTCAAGAGCTCGAAGCCCTAGATGAGAAGCGGTTACAAGCTCAGCAGCACATTGAGTTATATCAAGCTCGGATCTCAAAAGTCTTCAATAAGAAGGTCAAACAAAGAGTCTTCCAGAAAGGAGATTTGGTTTTAGCCGTCAGACGACCAATAATCATGACACACAAAACTGATTAGTCGCTAATGTTGCATATTAAATATCATATTTCCATACTTATTTTAGAATAGAAGCCTGCATTGTCCTAATTAAATGCTAATTTTATTTGCAGGCCCATTCTTCAAGGAGATGAAGAGAAATGAGCCCAAAGCCCACCAAAATTCTGAATTAAATCAGAATTAATTCACACACACTGAATCAGGGCAAAATCAAGAGGTTGAAAACTGGTTGAGAAGAATCCTCTCAGAATCGATCGGTTAAAGCAAAGATCAAGCAAGTTTGATTCAGATTCTGACTGGATACATTTTAGTATTCGAATCATAACTTTTGCTACAGAATCTCAATTCTGATGATTCAAGATGATCCAGAAAGCAGACTGACAGAGCTACAACTCTTATGTTAATCATTATTTTAATTCTGTCATTTGATAAGTGATATTCAGCAATCAACAGGCCAACAAACTACAGATCAGAACTGAATATCCACCTCAAATCAAGTTTGAAGATAAGGGGAGTTCAAAAATTGCCAGATTTACTTATCTTCATACTCCTCTACCCTCTCCATTTTCTCCTATAAATACCTGCACTCAAAGGCAAAAGGGACGACCATGCAGATTAGGATTTTAGACTAATTTTTCCATTTCTTAGTTTATGTTTTTGTTTTTCTTTTTCATGTAATTGTAATTTTCATTTATGTAAATAAGAGGAGATCAGACTTTCATCAAAGAACAAGAATGAAGTTAGAGCTGGAGTGACACCGGTGAAAGATGAATTCTTTTCTTTGATTGTTATGAGATCGAATCGATGTTTTCTCTTTGTATGTAGTTTCTTTTAGTCTTCTTCTTCTTTTCTACTTTACTTTTCTTTTGGTACAACTGTCTTCCAAGTGAGTCTAAAGCATCGAAAGAGCCTTGCCTTTGCGAGTTCCACCGATAGCTCATGACGATGGAATTGTGAGTCTCTCTGTATCATTTCATGCTTGCGTATCTTGATGATGTAATGTGGAAGAGACCAACATTCGACTCTTATGGGCTATGCGCTGCTTGCCTCCAATTCAAGATAACATCGAAGCTAAAAACTCAAGGTAAGCTTTTGGTGAAAAGAAGGTAAGTAACTCTTTTATTTCTTTCTTTCATTTTTGTAAATTAAATCACCATCTCTTCAAAATCACTCTTTTTCCTCCACTTCATTTGTACATAGTCGCTTTTATTGTTTTCTGAATTTTTCACCTTCTTCATCTTTCATTTTCTTCTAACATAGCATAATTCTTTTTCCCTTTTCATAACTAAAAACAGAGAAGAACTTTCGTTTTATTTTCTTAAAAGATTTCAATAAAGAACTGTAACGCTTCCATCGCAAACCCTCCTTGTGGATCACGACCCGCATAGCCACTTGCTATAGCAGAAGAATTGAGCACTTGCACATTTTTATTATAAGTTCTGAAATTTCGTATTTTTTGTGCAGGTTTGCCTCAATCAAAAACCAAAGGCAAATTTCAGCCTAAATGGGAGGGACCGTTTGAATAGAAACAATCTATTCAAACGGAGCATATCGCCTTATGACTTCAGATGGTGATTTACTCATGATGCCGATCAATGGCAAGTTCTTAAAGAAGTATTATCCTTGATTAAGGATCTTTCTCATGATCAAGTTAACATTACACCTCTGATCAAGACCTTCAAATCCAAGGTACGCAGAAAGAGCGCCTCTCTCTTCTTCCAAACGAGATCATACAACCATAAACCAGTAGGAACCTGGTCATACACTGGTTGTCTCAAAGAAGAATCAAGGTTACACATACACTGGTTTTACCTGCACATAAGAATACAGAATTTCAGAACTTTAAGAATAGGATGTGCAAGTTCTCAATGCTACCGCTATAGCAAGTGGGTATGTGGGTCGTGATCCGTAAGAAGGGACTAGCGATGGAATCTTTTTAGTAAGATCTCTTTAGTTCACTTGAAATGGTTAAAGATCTTCTTTTAGTTCTTGAAAAGAAAAAGAAATATAAGTTATAATCAAGTTAAGAAGAAAGCGATAGATTAAGAAGGTGGAGAAAATAGAAAATAATTTTATACAAAGAAATTAAAAAGAGTAAAATGGAGTTGGGAGATTGTGGTGTTGGTGATCTACAATAAAAGTTAAAAGAAAAGAAAGAAAAACCTAAAAGAAATACTTATCTCCTCTGACCAAATACTTACCTTGAATCTGTGACGACGATGTTACCTTGAAGTGGAGGCAATCAACGCATAGCCCATAAGAGTTGATTCCCGTCTCTTCCACATTATATCATCAAGACGATACAAGAATAAAAAGACATAGATTGAGACTAAAATCCATTGTTATGAGCTATCGGTGGCACTCACAAAAGTAAGGCTCTTTTGATGCTATAAGAATCACGTAGATTGCACTTGGTACCAAAAGGAGAGGAGTAGAAAAGAAGAAGAAGAACACAAAAATAAAGAAGAACATAAAAATATAACTATAGATTCAATGTTGTAACAATAAGAGAAAAGAAGAATAACTCACACCGGTGTCACTCTCGGCATAAGTTTCACTCTCATTCTCCTATGAAACGCTGATCTCCTCTGAATTACATAAATGAAAACTGAAAATATATAAAAAGAAAAACTAAAAATTTACACTAAAAAGAATGAAAAAAAACTGGCCTAAGAATCTATCTCTGCATGGTCGTTCTCTGTAGGCTGAAAAATTTCAGTATTTATAGGCAAAAACCCAACGGAAGAGAGCGTACGCAGATAGGGGGACCAAACGCTCCCCCAACAGATCTAACCAAGCAGCCACGTTTCCGCGGCCAGGGTGTGGCCAGGTGGCCACACCCAGGGGCTGGTGCTCCCTGGTATCGCGATTTGTTTTTACCTCCAGCTGGATTTTCAGTTTGGGTACGGGATTTTGATGAAACCTTCTTTTATCTTCAGCTTTAACCAATTGATTTGTGGAGATTTATTTTAACTGATTTTCAACCGATTTTATCTTCTCTGATTTGCCCTGATCTGTCCTGATTTTTGATTAGAATTAATTCTGAATTAAATCAGAATTTTGATGGACTTTTGGGTTCGTTTCTCTTCCCTCTCCTTTAGCAATGGGCCTGCATATAAATTAGACAATTAATAGGATTAAAAGTAGAGTTTATTATATAATAAGTATGAGTATCAGCGACTGATCAAACTTCATATTATAGGCCAAGAAAAACTAGCCGTTGAGGTTCAAAAAGTGCCAGAAATGGCCTGTCGGTTGACTGCTCAGTCGACCGACCAACGGTCATATTCTGATCATTCAGAGCCTGGCGGTCGAACGGCGGTCGACCATCCAGAGACCACTCTGTGCTAAAGGTCAATTTTGAGCATAGTTTTGAGCTTCAAAACATTCGAATTTGGAAATAAGTATGAAGAAGATTTGTATCTTTAAGTCGTTTTTCTAATGAAACTTAAATCAAATCAATCTGATATTAGAGTTAAAAGTTATGACCAAAAAACTGAAAGGTGTCAAATCAGAAAACTGTAAATTGTTTTCAAAACATGAACTGAATTTAAACCAATATTTGATATCTTTAACCTTTGAATCAGAAAATAATCATTGAATAAGAAATGTAGCTCTAAAAGTTATCTTTGAAATGTAATTTAATTTACATTGATTGAATATCAGAATAAAAAGTTATAGCCAAATACTTAAAGGATGTTTGAATAATTAACTGAACAATCAGCCATCCGGTCGACTGAGAAAACCCGAGAGCTTTGCAGACTTAGTCGGTCGACTGGTCGGTCGGTCGATCTCTACTACGGTTGAAAGGTCGGTCGACCGAGCTTAAGTCATATGGGCTTGTGCACGTCGGTCGACCATGCGGTCGACCGGCAGAGCAAATGAGTTCTTCGGTCTACCGGCTCAGCCCAAAAATTGTATTTTTGAAACATTCAGCATTTTTTTAAAACCAATTAAATTCCAATAAATTTTAATAAATTCACAAAAATAAGTTCATGTAAATACCATGAAGTACAAATATATGTGATAAAAAATCAACATATATTACAAACATGTGAACTTGTTTGTAAAATATTGAAATTCAATATTGAAACCAAAATCTTATTTTTTTGAAAACCGAACTTTTAAATGAAAACTAGTTTTTCAAAAACTCCATAAAGACAAAAAAGGTTGTTCAGACATATTTGAAGCTCAATAGTGTATGGATACGCAAACAAAATGATATGGACTTGTTTTTGATGAAATATGTATTATAACCCAAAACACAAAACGTAAATCGGTTAAATCGAAATCAAACTTTTGTGTGTGTATGCATATGTGGAAGCTTGAGCAATCAAAACTAATTTATTCTTTACTTAAATTCTAAACTTACAAAATCTTGACTCAAGTCTTTTTTTTGAATAATCTTCTTCTTAATGTTGACTTGATCCAAACTTGATTCCATCGAGCTAGACTTCTACTTGAGTGCTTAATGCGATCTTTAAACATGAGCTCTTGAATCAACGCGTACTAGTTTCAAAACTTGACTTTGAATCTTTGTTGAAGAAAAATATCAAACTAAGATTTTGATAAATATCTTAAACTTAAACAACACAAGATCGTTAGTACTATGACTACATGAGTTAATCATCATCAAAATTAGAGTGAGGGGCCTTTGGGCCAGAAGATCCCACTCCTGTCTAACCCGAAGGGACGGGTGCCGGGGAGTATTGCGCTTTTAACGATGGTATGGGCCATCGTACCATGGGTTGTCACTCTCTCCGAAGACAACTCGAGGAACTGGTGAATCGGGGCTATCTCTAGGAGTTTATCCTCAACCCCGGGCAACTCTAGGAGACCAAGATGAAGAAGGGGGCCCCGAGGTCCTGCAGCAGGGGAGACAATCCATCCAGTATCAGGAAATCAATGTCATCTTGGCACCTCTCTGATCAAAGGCACCACCTCCTAAGAAAAGGCCATCTACATCAATGAGGCCCACAAGAGCAAGTACCCTATGGTGCTAACTGGCCCACCATTGGCTCCGAGTAAACCAATCTCATTCTCAGACTCTGACGCATTGGCTCTACAATTTCTACACAATGATGCTCTGATTGTCACTACGATTATTAGCAACTGCTGAGTGTTTTTCATTGATTTGCAAAGGGGAAAACTTTCAATAAAAAGAGTTGAGGAGCTAAATTATAAGTATTCTAAAAGATTACAAGTAGATCTCCTCAGAGATTCTGGAGAAGTGTGCCGATAGGAGTCTGGTCAGCACGTGACCACTTTGTCCCTTTGACGATCGAGCGATGAGATTCCTTCTCGCCTGATTCGGGGAATTAGAGAACAGAGGGTTGGTAGAACCCTTTTGCTACTTCTCAAAACCGCCTTCAATTAGGAATTCCTTCTCGCCTGGTTTCGGAGATTCCTTGAGAAGAAGGTATTAGGGTATCAGCACCCTTAATAGAGAAACAATTCTCTAAAAGCCTCTGAATTCTTGTGCACACGGTGCGTCGTGAAGAAGTCTCTGCTTGTGGAGTCCTCTCTCTTTTTCAGAAGTCGTACTCTCTTGCGCATGTGTCTCCTCTTGTGAGCCTCTGGTGGGCTATTTATAGGGAGAGCAAAGGTATAATTGTCCCTTGAAAATATAGAAACAGATTGAATCAAATCTGTTTAAATCTGGAAAGTAGCCTTACTGCGAGGCTAGGATCAGCTCTGCGAAGCTAGAAATAGTAGGTCGGTTGATCCTCCTGATCCTTTTTGATTCTTTCCATATAGTTGAAAGATCTCTCCTGATCCTCTTACTCATTTTAGAAGAGTCAAGAGATTGTGGCAATCAACTGTCAAATTTGATCTCAGATTTGATCTTGATTGGATTTGACCTTGATCCCGATTAGATCTGATCTCATCTGGAGATTTGATTGGTCAAAGGTTGACCATAGCAGACCAACAGCGGCGCTGTCCGCTTTGAACTCACAGCGGAGCTGGAGGCAGTATCTAGCGAAGTCAAAAGAAGGCTCTTCGGCGGAGCTAGATGTCGTCTGTGGCGACCGCATACCCTTTCTGCGCAATTGTGTGTGGCTTCAGGCGGAGCTAACTCTCTCTGCGGAGTTGCGCTTTAGCAGTTCAGGCGAAGTTATAAGTTAGCTTCCTGGCGGAGCTTTGAATGGCTTCAAGGCGAAGTTGGATGATCTTGGCCTCTCAGGCGAGGCTATCCCTTTGGGCTCATGTGATGCTAAGTGCTAGCATCTTAGACCTGCCGAGGTCTGTTTAGAGACAATCCGGGCTCACTGTCTGCTTGCTGGATCAGTGGAGTCCAAGTTGCTTCCTTGTCCCTCGGAGATGGGTGAAAACTGGTCGTCAGCTTGTCTGTCACTTGTCTTTGTAAATGTCAACAAGTTTAGACATTGTTCGGGTCAGTAAGAATCTTGTCTTTTTTAAGTGTCAACAAGACCCCCTTCAAAGTTTTTGAAAGTCTGCAATGGCTCAGACTTCGAAATACTTTAAACTGCTTTGATCAGTGGTATGTGAAGTAGGAACGTCGCCATGGTGGTTGAGTTCAGCTTCGCTTTCAATCCTGCTTTGGGATAAGTTCGTCGAAATCGCGTCTGGGTAGCTTCGCATCCGGGGCTTCCCGGAATAAGTTCGCTCTGGACCATCTTTCTTTCCCGAGGCCAACTGCTGTGGGCCGGTTACGAGAAGGATTACTCCTTTTTCGAGGTCAGAATGACTTCTCTTGCATTAATCGAAGGAGATATTCTTCCCTTGCGCGTTTCCAAGGGAGGATATTCCCTCTCTTCAAGGCGTCTTTAAATGCCTTTATGAGAGAGATCATTTCTTCCTTTGCACGGTTCCAAAGGAAACCGTCCCTTTTCTCAAGGCGCAATAAATGCCTTAAATGCGCTCGTGCATCCACGCTTGAGGCGGCAGTGCTCAGGCCATGAGGCCTATAAATAGGACACCTGAGGTCCTCTGAAGAGAAGTGATCTGCTCTTCTTCTCTTCTCTTGGTTGAGAGAGATACTCAGATCTCTGAACTAGTGGGGATGCCCACTCTGGTTATTACCCGCCAAGGACCGGTAAGTCTCGATCATTCAGAGACCTTACCAATGAACTTTTAGGGAGTTCATCTCCCTTAGTTTAGCTTTAGTTTTAATCAGCTGCTTCAGGGATTAATTTCCCTTGCTCTCCATTTAACTGATCTGCAGAGAAGGATTTCAGCATAGCTTCCCATCGAAGCTATCATTTTGACTTGATCAAAGAAAGATCACTGCATGCGTGTTAAGTCTGCTACACATGCAAAACTCTGGACTTAGTCTCTTCAAAGTTGAGCCAGTCTTGCCATATAGGTGGGGCTAAGACTGCGTCCCTCAGGATCAGTCTGGCTTAGCCATATAGGCGAGGCTAGGACTTGGCATTTGCTGAGCTAGCCCATCATCACTGTGCAAGCGAGGCTATCCTCTGCTTTAACTGAAATCAATGTTTGACTGAATCAGATTGCTTCGCCCCAAAGAATTTGACTTAGTGTTTTTGCAGCTTCTCCTGTGTTTAACTGCTAATTTGTTCCAGCTTGCATTGCAATGAGCTATGTTCGCCAATTTTGTGACTTGATGAAAGAAACCAGGAAATTACCTCTTGCTTTTCTAGTTGAAACTTTAATCTTAAGCAGAAGGAACAAACTGGGGCAGCTGATGTGCGTTCCAGAAGAGGCTGGCAGTCACTTATCCGAGATGATCCACTTCGAGGCGAGGCTGGTAGTCGCTTATCCGAGATGATCTACTTCGGGAAAGCGGACGTCACTTGTAAGGTCGCGGATCTTTCCATTGCCAATTTTCTTCAAAGACGATCCAACCTGCTGGTGGCGATCAGCCCTTTGCCAATTTTCATGAAAGAACATCCAGCTTCTTGGTGGCACCATCTGTCCTGGTGGCACCATTTTTCTTATGTGAAGGCTTACGGCCTTGTGCAGGAGGAAGGCCTTTCGTGTCCAGTTGGTTTCGCTTGAAAGTAGATAAGACCACTTGTATGCCTCTTGAGTAAATGATTCTGTTGTATGAAACACAACCTTGATGTAGTATCAATGTACCTTTCCTTTTAAATCAATGAAAGTTCATTTTCTGCTCATTTGATTTTGCTTTGGCTTCATCTTGAACTTGAATCAGTCTGGCGGAGCTAAACTTCACGCGAAGTTAAAGATAGAATCCTTTCTGAATCAGGAACGCGCTTCCAACGAAACTAGCATGAGTTTCCCGCGAAGTTCAGACTGTGCTTTTA
Organism: Agave tequilana; assembly: GCA_038442645.1. NCBI lineage: Eukaryota > Viridiplantae > Streptophyta > Magnoliopsida > Asparagales > Asparagaceae > Agave > Agave tequilana. The sequence continues at coordinate 90,729 of JAVJIF010002902.1, forward strand.
GCGAAGCTGAGGCAAGCTTTTCGGCGAAGTTATTGATACATCGCACGAAATCCGCATTTGACTCGTGGCGAAGTTAGCCCTTAGCTTTTATAAGGGCTTGAAGCGATCCATCAATTTGATTTTGAAAGGCTCGACTACCTCATTCTCTGCTCTAAAGGTAGTTCTCTCCCGAAGTATTGAGAGTATCCGGGACTTTAGAGGGGATAACCAGGCCGCTGCATTAGAGCTTCTGGTAGACCAATTTGAGAGGGACGTAGAGGAATGGCGTCGTCTCAGCCGTTCAGACCTAGAGTCTTCGGTTGACGAGCAGCTTGTGCACCTTGTCGCTCAAGTGCATGAAGCCCATCTTGCCGCTCAGGAGGCCGCTAAGGCCATTTCTTCGGACTTAAAATCCTTAGAGATAAGGCAAGTAGAGCTTGGGGATGCCATAAATGCTTCTAACAGTGCTCTTCTTGACGCTGAAGACAAAATTGAGAAGGCCAAGGAAATGATCAGGAAGGGAAATCTTCTCTTATCCAAGGCTGAACCAGTGCGTCTGGAAGAAACTGCGCGGCTTGAGCAGCTTAAGACTCAGAGTGACGAGCTCTCGCGGCAGGGGTTAGCTCAAAGGGCAACCTTGGCCGAGGTCGAGGCTCGTTTGGCCCAGACGACGAATTTTAACGAGGCTGAGCTGAGGTCACAGGCGCTTGTTAGGGCTGCTAATGATAAGAAGATAAGGCTGGCCTTCCTTGAAGAACGGATCAGATCTTATGACATACGCTCGTAGCTTGTAATATATGTACCTCCATGTATCCTTTTTTTTTGGAATCAATAAAAAAAAACACTTTTGTTTTGACTCCCTGTCGAATCTCTAACTTGCATTATCTGCTTAGTTGTCATTTCCAAGTTGTATTGCAACCATTTGAGAGAATAGTCCTTGCTGGATTGAATAATGAGACTTGGCTATCTGCCGGTTCAGAGGTCGTACTAACGTAACCGGTTGAGAAGCCACCAAGCTCAAGATTAGCCCTTACGGGACTAAGAGGGTATACTTGTCTTTTGTAAATGTCAACAAGTACGGGTGAGACCTGTCTTTTGTAAATGTCAACAGGCTCAAGGTTGAGACTTGGCTATCTGCCAGTTCAGAGGTCGCAATGACATAACCGATTGAGACGCCACCAAGCTCAAGGTTGGTGATACTTGTCTTTTGTAAATATCAACAAATATCGAGACCTGTCTTTTGTAAATGTCAACAGGCTCAAGGTTGAGACTTGGCTATCTGCCAGTTCAGAGGTCGCAATGACATAATTGGTTGAGAAACCACCAAGCTCAAAATTGGTGATACTTGTCTTTTGTAAATGTCAACAAGCTCGAAATTGAGACTTGGTTGTCTGCTGGTTCAGAGGTCGCAATGACATAACCGATTGAGACGCCACCAAGCTTAAAATTGGTGATACTTGTCTTTATAAATTTCAACAAGTATCGAGACCTGTCTTTTGTAAATGTCAACAGGCTCGAAATTGAGACTTGGTTGTCTGCTGGTTCAGAGGTCGCAATGACATAACCGATTGAGACGCCACCAAGCTCAAGGTTGGTGATACTTGTCTTTTGTAAATGTCAACAAGTATCGAGACCTGTCTTTTGTAAATGTCAACAGGCTCAAGGTTGAGACTTGGCTATCTGCCAGTTCAGAGGTCGCAATGACATAACTGATTGAGAAACCACCAAGCTCAAATTGGTGATACTTGTCTTTTGTAAATGTCAACAAATATCGAGACCTGTCTTTTGTAAATGTCAACAGGCTCAAGGTTGAGACTTGGCTATCTGCCAGTTCAGAGGTCGCAATGACATAACTGATTGAGAAACCACCAAGCTCAAAATTGATGATACTTGTCTTTTGTAAATGTCAACAAGTATCGAGACCTGTCTTTTGTAAATGTCAACAGGCTCAAGGTTGAGACTTGTCTTTTGTAAATGTCAACAAGCTCGAAATTGAGACTTGGTTGTCTGCTGGTTCAGAGGTCGCAATGACATAACCGATTGAGACGCCACAAGCTCAAAATTGTTGATACTTGTCTTTTGTAAATGTCAACAAGTATCGAGACCTGTCTTTTGTAAATGTCAACAGGCTCAAGGTTGAGACTTGTCTTTTGTAAATGTCAACAAGCTCAAAATTGAGACTTGGCTATCTGCCAGTTCAGAGGTCACAATGACATAACTGGTTGAGAAACCACCAAGCTCAAGATTGGTGATACTTGTCTTTTGTAAATGTCAACAAGTATCGAGGCCTATCTTTTTGTAAATGTCAACAGGCTCGAAATTGAGACTTGGCTGTCTGCTAGTTCAGAGGTCGCAATGACATAACCGATTGAGACGCCACGAAGCTCAAGGTTTGTAATGGAATTTGGGAAAAGGTCTCGTTTTCACGGGGAGAAACGAGGAAATTACTGTCATAGGTTTAATGTTAACGTAACAGCGAAATGTATATGTGGTCTTACCATTCTATGAATGAGAATTGGTAAGTGATTTTGAAGAGGGAATCAAGTGGGAACAGGTCCCTTAGGATTTTTAGCAAATCCTCAGCTGTCAACGGGTTTGATATGCCTTTACCAACTACCGTTTGAGTCAGGCTAGCCATGCTATTCCCCTCAGCATGATGAGTTGTCGAGGACTTATGTTGGGCTTAAAGGCTAACATTTTCCTCTATCCTTAATCGTTAAGGATGTTGGATCATTTGGTTAGCGTATGTGTAACCTTGATTCTCCTTTAGGAGAACCAGTGTATGACCAGGTTCCTACTGGTTTATGATTGCGATCTCGCTTGGAGGAAGAGAAAGGCTCTCTTTGCATGTACCTTGGATATGAAGGTCTTGATCAGAGGTATGGTGCTAACTTGATCATAAGAAGGGTCCTTAATCAAGGATAGTACTTCTTTAAGAACTTGCCATTGATCGGTATCATGAGTAAGTTGTTGGCCCAAAGGCCTTCACCCTAGTTTTGATGATGATCAACTCATGAAGTTATGATTACTAATAATCTTGTGTTTAATTAGTGACAGATTCATTATCAAGATCTTAGTAGGTGCATAGCTCAACAAAGGATAAAATATCAAGATTTGGAGCTAGCACGGTGTGATCCAAGGAGCTTTTGGATCAAGCTTGGACCAAGTCAAGAAGATGAGAAGCCTTCAAGTGAAGACTTCAAGAAGATGAAGACTTGTGTCTAGGTATAAGATTTTATTTTTGTTTTAATTAAAAATGTAAAGGATAGAATAGTGGTGGATTGCTCAAGTACATACACACACACACTCTTGATTAAATTGTCTTTTCATAAAAGAATTTTCAGATCTAGAAAAGACTTTCATTTTGGAAAAACATAGTTTTGGTTTTTGGTATTCAAAGTTATATGTTTCAACCAAAACCTTATTTAGAGCTAAATGTCAAAAACATAGATATTTCATCTTGATTGTGTAGTGGATCATATCCATACACACTATGCTTTAAAAGTATATCTTGTTTTTGTATTTGATGAAGATTTGGAAAAACATGTTTTGAAAAAATTGTTTTGGAAAAACAGTTTTTATCATGAGCCAAATATTTTCAAGTTACAAAAATAGTCCAATCTTTTATAACATGCCTTGATCTTGTGCAAGCATGTTTGTATATCAAAGTATATTGGTAAAACTATTTTTGTAAATTTTTAAGTATTTTATGGGATTTTATTTGAGCCAAAAAGACTAACTTTTTAATCCCAGAAAAACTGTTTCAGGCTTCAGATAAGTTGACTTGACCTTCTTTACAGTCGACTAATCCTGAAGTCGGTCGACCGGCTCGGGTCGACCGACGTGCACAAACGTGCACGCCTTTGTGCACTAGAGGACGGCCGACCGTACGGGTCGACCGCTCCAGAGAGCTCTGCTCTCTGGAAAGTTCGGCCGACCGTACGGGTCGACCGACAGAGAGTTAGACTCTCAGCTCCAGTGGGTCGGTCGACCCAGGCGGTCGACCGTGGCTCCAACGGTCGGATTTCTGACCGTTGGCGGTCGACCGCACGGGTCGACGGCTGCTCTGACAGACCCCAACGGCTATATTTTTTTGGCCAATAAATTTGGGGGTTTGGTCATTGTTTTGAGCCAAGATTTTGGAAACTCTTAGAGCCAGTTTTTCCCATTCATTCAGAGGTTTTTCTCCACAAAATTAGAGCCAATACTTCCAATTAAAAGGAGAGTTTATCAAGAGTGTAAAAGAGATTTTCTTGAGTTTTCACCAAAGATTCTTTCCTTATTTTTCTCACACAAACATTTGAGCATCCATTGATTATTCAATCCTTAGGAGTGTTGTTGTAGTGAGAGCTTTCATTGGTGATCAAAGTGTTTAGATCACCAAGATTTCATTCTTGTACTTTGAGGAGACGGGCAAGTGTGCTCGTGGTGGTTTAGAGTTCGGTTGTGAACTCTTTGGTTTGAGGTGCGGCCTCGGCGAGATAGTGAGCTTGCGTGTGTACGGGACTAGGGAGTCCGAGGGCTTGTAGGTGTTGTGGCACCGAGGAGAGATCCATTGGGATCTTGCATAGTGGAAATCCTTCGTGTGTCGAAGGCGGGGATGTAGAGCAAGTGTGCTCGAACCTCGAAACATACCTTTGTGTTTGCGATTGCCATTTCTCTCTCTCTCTCCCTTGTTTATATCTTGCATTCAATTATTGTCTATCTTTATATGCTTGATATATTCATTTGTGCTTAATTGATATACTTGCGTGGGATTGTTGCTAACACTTGTATTCAACCAAGAGAGCCAACGCGGCACCTCAACCCATTCAAGGGGAATCTAGAGGAGTTGTCCAGAGCCCTTCACAGGGAATTCGGCAACACTCTTTGGTTATACGTGGTGTTTAGTGTAAGAAGTTTAATTAGGTCATAATTGTTTTAGCTTTCGCATTATTAGGCATTAAGTGACCATTAGATTAGCCATCACCTATTCACCCCCCCCTAGGTGAACTTACATAAGTCGCCGTCCGAAGTCATAAGACGTGTGCTCCATTTGAATAGACTGTTTCTATTACAAACGGTCCTTCCCATTTAGGCTGAAATTTGCCTTTGGTCTTGTGCGTCATAATCATCGGTCGTCTGACGGCTAAAACCAAATCTCCTTTCTGGAAGACCCTTTACTTGACCTTCTTATTGAAGGCTTTTGAGATTCGAGCTTGATACAACTCGATGTGTTGCTGAGCTTGTAGTCGCTTCTCATCTAGGGCTTCGAGCTCTTGGAGACGCAACCGATCATTGTCCTCTGATGTGATCTTAGTCATTAAAGCGACTCGCAACCACGGCATCTGAATTTCCAACGGGATGACTGCTTCACACCCGTACACCAGGAAAAAAGACGTATACCTGTCGGTGTCCGAACCGTGGTTCGGTAGGCCCAAAGACATTCACCAAGCTTTTCGTCCCAATCTCGCTTATTCGATGAGACGAACTTCTTGAGTAGCTTGATGATCGTTTTGTTGAATGTTTCCGCCAAGCCATTAGCGGCGAGATTATAGGCAGTCGAAGCCACATTCTGAATTCGGTATTTATCGCAGAACCGATAGAATACCTGGCTTATGAATTGGGGACCATTGTCATAGATGATCCGTCTAGGAATGCCAAATCGATGGATTACATGATGTTTGATGAAATTAACCACGTTAGAAGTTTTGACTTCAGCCAGTGGTATAGATTCCGCCCACTTTGAAAAGTAGTCGGTTATTGCCAAGATAAACCGGTGACCTCTTGTCGAAGAGGGGCTGATTGGTCCTACGACATCGATTCCCCATGCTTCAAATGGCCATGAAGCGATAGTCGGGTGGAGCAACTCTGAAGGCTGGTGTAAGAAGTCCGCATGAATCTGGCATGTTTTACACCTTCGTGCGTATTGGATAGCATCGGCTATCATGGCTGGCCAATAGTATCCAAGCCTATGCAACCTGTCTTTGAGCTTTGGACCTGGCTGATGAGCTCCGCAAATGCCGTCGTGTGCTTCTTTAAGCACTTCCTGTGCCTCTGAATTAGAAAGGCAACGGAGGATGATGCCGTCATATGAACGACGGTAAAGTGTCTTCAGAGTTGAATCGTAGTAGAAACAGAGAGACCTTCGTCTGGTAGATACCGCTTCTTTAGGATCGTCTGGCAGCAGACCATGTAAGGCATAATCGATGAGAGGAAATCGCTAATCTCTCGGCTCAAGATCCGTGGAGACATTATAGACTTCTCGGGTTCTTAACATATGCTTAGAGCATACAAGATGTCGACTTGCCACTGTGAGGTGATACTCGGTGTCGGCTGGCAAGGCTAGTGTTGTTGCCAATGCAGCAAGAGCGTCTGCCTTGGTATTTTGAGATCGAAACACGTGCCCGATGTAGAAGCCTTCAAATAGATTAGCCAATTCGACCACCGTGTGGTAATAAGGCACCAAATCCTCGTGACGAACTTCATATTCGCCTTTAACCTGATTGATAATCAGTTTTGAATCGCAGTAAGCTTCAAGGTAGCGTACCCCCATTCCATGAGCGAGCTGAAGACCAATGATCAGAGCATTATATTCTGCTACATTGTTGGAGCATGACTCTGTCAGGGAGAATGCTCTGGGAAGGACATGATTATGTGGGGAGATGAACACAACCCCCACTCCGGCAATGATCTTGCCTTTAGGGCCTATTCGTGATACCCCATCGAAGAACATCTGCCACACTTCTTCCTCTGAGGTTGTATTAGACTCGAAGACTTCATCTGGATATCTTCGTGAAGTTTTGAGTTTTCCGGAACTGGATGAGCAGCCAAGAACTCTACAAGGGCCTGGCCTTTAACCGCCTTCTGTGGGGTAAAGATCATGTCGTATTGAGACAAAAGAAGCGCCCATTTAGCTAATCTTGAGTTCAATGATCCTGGTTTCGTCATGAGAAGACGCAAAGGATTTACTCTGGAGATGACATGTATGGTTTGGCCGACAAAATAATGTCGTGTCTTCTGAACAGCGAAGACAAGAGCTAAACACTCTTTCTCGATAGGATTATAGCGAGATTCTGCTCCTATGAGAGTCCTGCTCAGATAATAAATGGCCTGCTCGTGACCATTGTCGTCCTTTTGAGCAAGGAGGGCACCAAGAGAATGGTCCATAGCTTTTACATAAAGCAAGAATGGTTTCCCTGATGTGGGGGCCACTAAGACTGGAGGCTTCGTGAGGTATCTCTTGATGTCTTCATAAGCTTCCTGACAGGCTTGATCCCATACAAAGGAGACACCCTTTTTCATGAGTCGGGTGAACGGTTGACAGCGGCCTGAGAGATTTGCGATGAATCTTCTGATATAAGCCAATCTACCTTGCAAGCCTCTAAGCTCTTTGAGATTCCTTGGTGGATGCATGCTCTGAATGGCTTTGACTCTGTCTGGGTCAAGATGAATCCCTTTTGATGTAACAATAAACCCAAGAAACTTGCCACTTGACACTCCCAAGAAGGATTTTGTCGGGTTCATTTTCAGTTGATGAGCCCGCATTATGTCGAACATCGTTCTCAGGTCGCGAAGATGGTCATCCTTGTTGCGGCTTTTGACAGCAATGTCGTCGACATAGCATTCTAACGTTTTCAGAGATGGTCGCGAAGATTGTACTCATTGCCCGCTGATAGGTTGCTCCGACGTTCTTCAGTCCGAAGGGCATTACAGTGTAGCAGTATACCCCCAAGGGTGTTCAGAACGAAGTATGCTTCTCATCGTCGGGGTACATTTTAATCTGATTGTACCCTGAAAAGCCGTTCATGAAAGACATTCTTTTGAATCTACATGTGTTGTCAATCATGATATTGGTAATGGGCAGTGTGAATTCGTCCTTAGGACAAGCCGTATTGAGATCACGGTAGTCGATGCAGATCCGTATTTTCCCATTCTTCTTGAGGACTGAAACGATATTAGCAACCCAATCTGGATGTTGTTCCTCCCGAATGAAGCCACATGCAATGAGCTTATGGACTTCGGCCTCAATAGCTTCCATAATGTTTGGGCGAAACTGACGTTGTTGCTGCTTGACTGGCTTGGCGTCGGGCTTGATGTTCAGACGGTGCATGGCGACTTGTGGATCGAGTCCAGGCATGTCTTCGTAGCTCCATGCGAAGACGTCTATATACTCCTTTACGAGTATTATCAATTCTTCCTTTTCTATAAGTGATAAGCTTTTACTTATAAAGATGGGCTTAGGGTGGTCTTGACTACCCAAGTTGACCTGCATCACCTTGTCTTCAGTAGGTGGTTCGCGCAATTCGAATCTTTTTTCCCATTGGAGGTCTAATTGCTGGGCCATGGTTCCTCATCAGTAGCTTCTGCAGGCTCCAATTGACTACTTGAAGTCATATTAACAGTGAGGTTTTCGAACATCATTCCCACACTAACGTCTGAGTCCCATTCAGAGGATGAGGCTGAATGTGATGGAACTGGTTCATCGTCTGTGAATTGAACCGTTGCTGACGATGTGGGTGTAACATATCCCAACCCCCTGCGTGTACTATCATAGTAATTTGCAGGCTTTCCTTTTGGCACAAAGTTACGCAGCAAACTACGCCTTCCTTTTCTAAAATTCAGGCCTTCTCCATGCTTTAGATCATATCCCATTTTCTTCATAATATGGCGCGCTGGTCGCGCGTAATGGAAGAATTGTGGAGTGTCTGAGTCTGAACTTGAATCTGCGGTTATGGGTCCCCGTGGTTGGGTTCTACCAAAATTATCGATAACTGACCTTCTTTGAACGGAGGGATCACTAGCGTGGCCCCTTCTATAGCTTCCATGGGTGTACTGGAGGCACTTGGTTTATGCAAAGACATGTGCAGAGAGCTATCCGTAATGGATTCAAACAGTCCAACACTCGCAGGATAATCGAAAGAAATATTATCATTAATTACCCATTCACCTTCATCTTCAGAAGGAGTATTACATTGGGGATTATTAAGACATGCTATAATTGGTTCACCAATCAAAATGGCTGGCATGCCTGCTTCGGATTCTGAATCCGCCTCATTGCCACTTTCATCATCATCTGGCAATGGTTCTTTGGGTGTTTCACCGACCTCTTGATACAGGAGGGCGTCAGTGAAGTAATTTTTCACCCCTTTGAAGGGTTGCTTTTCAGCAAAGACAGTTCGTACTGTCGCGTCATTTTCAACATATTTAAAGCATTGGTGCAGAGTGGAGGGAACGATCCAGTTGGCGTGGATCCATGGTCGTCCTAGCAGCAGGTTATATGATGTGTCAGCGTCAATGACATAGCATGTCACTTCTGACTTTAGGCTCCCGATTCGGCAACGGAGTCAAATTTTTCCAAGTGGATGACTACTCCTGGCATTGAAACCGTATATTGTAGTGGTGGTTGCGGACAACCTATATAGTGGTATGCCGAGGAAGTAAAGAAGCCTTTTGGGGATGATGCTGATTTGGTGAACTTTTACCATCATACGTATGCAATGTTGGTGGTTTGAACTTCGGTGGGTATGGCACTGAATCCCACTCCAATGGTAAGGACGGACTGCCCCTACTTTCTTTAATTCATCCCTCTGAGCTAGGGATGCAATTTGAGCTTGGAGGCCCTTAAGGACTTCAGCGTCTAAAGAAGAACCCTTCTTGGATTTCTCCGTCTTTGACTGATCATTGCTAAAATGTTCCTCCTCATCATGATTGCTCTCGGCATCATTATCATTCCGATTGCTGAGGAGTTGAGCAAGCATCTGTTGAATGTTGTCCAGAGCTTCTTGCTGGGTCTTGGAAGTTTGCTCCTGAGCTTCCAAACGCCGACAGAGGTCGTCGTTAACATTATCAGTCATGTTGACTGATGCTCTGTCTGTTCGCACTGAGCTAACTGTTGCCGAAGAGGCGTACCCACTGTCTTCATCTTCTTCACCCGATGGTTGGAGTGATCTCCTGGGCTCCGGCGAGGTTAGGGCCGTTTAGGAGGAAGGCTGTTCATAACTGTAGGGTATCGCCACCCTAGATCTGGTGTTTCGGAAAACACCTTCTTCATGCACCAAGACTTCGCCTAAGCCTGGGCTGTAATCTGGATCTGGGGAGCTGTAGGGGGTGTCGTCATATGTTTGTCTTCCCCTGCGTAACTCTTATCCTCTTCCGGTCATGTTGACGGATGCAGAGGGTAGATCTTGCGAGACACTCCTTTTGCGATGCTTCATCGGGGCTTGTACCGATAGCCGGTCAAAAACTGATCGCCGGCCTGGAGAAGTGGCGAAGATTGGTGCTGGTCGGCAATGGACCGAGTGGACTGTCACCAACTGACATCCCACTTGTTGATAACAGGAGGAAGAGGTTTGTTTATTTGTCAATAATTTTCGCAAATCAGACCCGCTTGGGCCTAAACAATCCAGCGCAGAGGCTTTTTTGGATCGTACATAGGACAATATCCTGCTCCTTTTATCCCCGCAGAAGGGATTAGCACTGAATAGTGCTTCAGTTCTAGCTTCGCCACAAAGCGCGAGCTTAGCGCCTGGCGAACTGGAGAGCGGAGCACGCTGTGGTGCTTTACCCGCTATGCTGCTGCGAAGGCGATTAGCCTTGGATAGTACTTTGGCTCTAGCTTCGCGGCCATGAACCCTGCGCGTACGCTGTGGTACAGTAGCTTCGCTCATGAGAACGAGGCCAGCGCAAGGCGTTGCTGCTCTTGAATTGGACGACGGTATGATTGCCGTCGTGACTTCGCGGCTGGCAGCATTGTTGGAGCAGACAGGCATCTTGCTTTTTTTCTTCGCGAGAGAGACGCGGTTTTGGCGTAGCTACGCCTGAGGCTTTGCCCAGAGACTTCTGTTTAGGCCTCCACATCCGCTTTGGCAGAGGATACTTAGGTTCACAAGGAACCTGATTAGCCACACGCGAGGCTGAAGGGTATTGGCAGAATTCTGCTTCTGGTTTCTGTTCTGAAACCTTAGCCGTGGAGACCTTCCTATGCTTCCGTGCTCGAAGCATTAGACCACCCCCGGAGAGGACTTCTTTAAATCTTTCTTGGTCGAATTGAACGACCAGGTTCTCGAAAGTGAAGGACTTGGACTGCGGGTGTGCTTCCTTGTTGCGCCAGAGAACCGCAGTAGGTTCGCAGAGAACCTTTTCTGTCTCTGCAGAGACTTTCCTTGAAGATTTAGCCAGAGGGGCTCTGGCAGCACCGGCTTTTCTGAATTCAAAGTTAGACCCGAATGTCTGTTCGTCGCATTGCGACACTTGATTCTCGACAGTGGAGAATTTAATCCCCAGCGGAGTCGCCATCTTATTTTTCATTGATTTGCAAAGGGGAAAACTTACAATAAAAGAGTTGAGGAGCTAAATTACAAGTATTCTAAAAGATTACAAGTAGATCTCCTCAGAGATTCTGGAGAAGTGTGCCGATAGGAGTCTGGTCAGCGCGCGACCACTTTGTCCCTTTGACGATGCGAGCGATGAGATTTCCTTCTCGCCTGGTTCGAGGAATCAGAGAACAGAGGGTTGGTAGAACCCTTTTGCTACTTCTCAAAACCGCCTTCAATTAGGAATTCCTTCTCGCCTAGTTTCGGAGATTCCTTGAGAAGAAGGTATTAGGATATCAGCACCCTGAATAGAGAAGCAATTCTCTAAAAGTCTCTGAATTCTTGTGCGCACAGTGCGTCGTGAAGAAGTCTCTGCTTGTGGAGTCCTCTCTCTTTTTCAGAAGTCGTACTCTCTTGCGCATGTGTCTCCTCTTGTGAGCCTCTGGTGGGCTATTTATAGGGAGAGCAAGGGTATAATTGTCCCTTGAAAATATAGAAACAGATTGAATCAAATCTGTTTAAATCTGGAAAGTAGCCTTGCTGCGAGGCTAGGATCAGCTTCTGTGAAGCTAGAAATGGCAGGTCGGTTGATCCTCCTGATCCTTTTTGATTCTTTCCATATAGTTGAAAGATCTCTCCTGATCCTCTTACTCGTTTTAGAAGAGTTAAGAGATTGTGGCAATCAACTGCCAAATTTGATCTCAGATTTGATCTTGATTGGATTTGATCTTGATCCCGATTAGATCTGATCTCATCTGAAGATTTGATTGGTCAAAGGTTGACCATAGCAGACCAGCAGTGGCGCTGCCCGATTTGAACTCACAGCGGAGCTGGAGGCAGTATCTGGCGAAGTCAAAAGAAGGCTCTTCGGAGGAGCTAGATGTCGTCTGTGGCGAAGCTATCGCATACCCTTTCTGCGCAATTGCGTGTGGCTTCAGGCGGAGCTAACTCTCTCTGCGGAGTTGCGCTTCAGCAGTTCAGGCGAAGCTATAAGTTAGCTTCCTGGCGGAGCTTTGAATGGCTTCAAGGTGAAGTTGGATGATCTTGGCCTCTCAGGCGAGGCTATCCCTTTGGGCTCATGTGATGCTAAGTGCTAGCATCTTAGACCTGCTGAGGTCTGTTTAGAGACAATCCGGGCTCACTATCTGCTTGCTGGATCAGTGGAGTCCAATTTGCTTCCTTATCCCTCGAAGATGGGTGAAAATTGGTCGTCAGCTTATCTGTCACTTGTCTTTGGTAAATGTCAACAAGTTTAGACATTGTTCGGGCCAGTAAGAATCTTGTCTTTTTTAAGTGTCAACACTGAGTATCCAAGATCCTGATCGATAAGAGAAGTATCGTCAACATCCTATATGGAGGCACCCTAAACAGGATGGAGGACGCTCTAGAAATCGCCCGAGCGATGATCAGCCTTAAACTCAATCTCATCTATATTGGTTTGATGAGAATGAGACGCACTCTTTGGGCACAATTCGCTACCAGTTCGCGCGGACCCCTATAACATCGTCACGGAGTTCTATGTGGTGGACATGGAACCCTCCCACAACATAATACTTCGGAGATCCAGGCTCTACATGATGAAAGTTGTGCCATCCACAAATCACCAGCTGGTACGGCACTCCACTCTAACTGGGGACAATTGACATCAAAGGAGATCGGGCCGAGGCTAGGACCATCTCCACTGTTGCTCAAAAAAAGTTGGGATGGAAGTCAAAGACTGCGGAGGTAATTTCTGAGGAGGACCTCCCTGAGAGAAAAAAGCTGAAGCAGATTGCTAGTAAATAACAAGCATAATGCAGCGAAAGTCCAGACTCTGACTCTTTCTCTGCATTAGAAACTACCGAGCTAATCAGAGGAGATTTATATTATATATAAACAATTAAAGTTAGCAAGCACAATGCAGCGAAAGCAGATTGCTAGTAAATAGAAAGCACAATGCAGCGAAATTTTCATTTTAAGAATATATTATATATAAACAATTAAAGTTAGCAAGCAACTAACTATTTCTAAATTATTTAATGCTAGCTCAATGGTGGTCATTCTATGGAACTGATGCTCCTGAATTGAGAACTATGGTAATGAGGATTTTGAGCTTGACAACTAGCTCTTCCGGTTGTGAACGGAATTGGAGCACATTTGAGATGTTAGTACTCATACAATTACATGAATAAATATTGTTTTTTAAATTGCTTTCTTATTTCTTCGTGTGTTCATCTCTTATGTAGGTTCATACGAAGAAGAGAAATAGACTAAGTCCTAAGAAGCTACATGACTTAGTCTATGTTAAGTTTAATGCCAGACTCAAGAACAAAATTTCTATCCCAAATAGAGATCCATTGGTCACCTACAATGAAGAAGAAAAGATCACTGAATGGTTGGTACCCGACAAAGGGAATGATGAGGCTAGTGATGATGAAGTTTTTCCGGGAGAGCAACTAACTTTTAGACAAGTGACGATTGCTATGAGAGCTAATTTGAAGAGGAAGAAAAGTGGAAGAGTGAAGATGTCCAAGAGCATTAAACTTTCTAAAGGGAAGGCATCTTCATCTTCCAAGAAGAGGCCGTCAATGGAAGAGAAAGAGGAAGAAGAGTTGGATTCGGCATCGAATTCATCATTTGATGATGAACCAACAATTCCTTTGGATGATGCCAATGTGTCCGAATCCGAGTAGAAGTGTAGAACATGAACAATGTTGCATTTGCTTTAGTATTATATTTTTCTTTAAAGACAAATGTTAGATTTTTGTAACTTTTAAACTTTGGTACGCTTGCTTGCTTGGTTACTTATTTGGATAATTATTTTTTTTGTTCGGGTGATCATTTTATTTTATTTCATGTTCATTGTGGTATTTCAATGATGTTTTTATATGATGTTTGGATATTAACTTATTTCTTTTAATGATGCTCTTACATGTATTGACTATTGATTTATTTTTGTGTTTTGAAGGTTGAGCATGTGGTTGATTTATCTTTTGACGCATTTGAGGAAATTCTACAAATACATTTGAGGAGCTTCTATAAAGGTCAGTATCCCCTATGACTTATGAGTCTATGACCCTAAATTTGCATTATGTAGTTTCATATGATTTATGAAGGAAATTACATGTATATCTTCACCCGATATGACGTCCGATATGACGACCGATATTTAGTATCATATCGCGATATATCACCCGGTATCCGGTATATAATTTTGCCGACCGATATATCGCCGGTATCCGATATTTAAAACACTGCTATTATCTCGTGAGTGATGCTTAGTAAGGGTAGCCCACCTCCCTCTTTAGAACCTGCGGTTGGCACTTGTTTGCAACTTTTGGTTCTTTTGACAATGGCAATATTAAAGGTTTGAAATGTCGCCCAATCCCAATATTTTGGCCTTGTACAAGTAGTGTCGATGTGACCAATATAACCAAAACAATATCTGATATTGTCGATACGACGAGATGAAACGGCCGATGTAGCCTATTTCGATACCAAAATCCTACAGCTAATATCAAGACAATAATGAGATTTCAGACCATGGGCAATAGTTTCTTTACTCCATGCACTAGGACTATTCTTGAAAATAAGTTAAAATCATATATTTGTTCTTTTCTGCATAACCCAATTCGTCTTATTCCTTCATGTGATAAGAAACTCAAACAAAATTTTAGTCATATTAATAGTAGTTAATAAGTTCGAAAAGAAAGCAAGGAAGAAGGGTTGGATGAGAAGAGCCAACCTCCAACACCACTAAGAGGAATATGGGTTATCATTTTTTTTACCTATGAAGTACAGATACAGATGCTAAATATGAGTATGACATTGTACATGCACAGGGATACAACTTATTTTGAAAAACTAGCACACGGGTACAACAAATATTTTATTTATATATTTGTTTGTGTGTGTTCATATACACAGATACACATGCGTGATGTACAATGTACAGACACAAATACAAGTTAAAAGTAGGACATTGTAAATGTACATGTATACAATAATATATGTATACATTAATAGTGAAGCTATACTTGTCTTTATGTTAATATTCATTATTGTAGCATGCATATGTAAGCCTAGAATAGTTTAAAAAGCGCAATGAAGATGCTACAAAATGTTTTTGTCATATAAATTAATAGTTATGTGAACGATCATTTTTTTTTGAGAAAGTAAACAAATGATATAAATCTATAAGTTATAGAATTATTAACTCTTCTTCAAACTTAGATTCTTTTTAACTTTGTAGTCTCGATTATGTCTAGTCTAGCTTTAAATATGTCTAGCATGTAAATTTTAGGATACCCCAAGAGCGGTATCTAACACTTATTCGTCAAGCATTGGAGTATCCAAGTATTGGGTAAGAATCTGACATTGGTACCTCTCTTTCATCGAAGTATCCGTGTTTTATAGTTGTTCACAATGACCCTAACGAAGAAAAGGGAGTTGAGAGTCTGAGGCAGTTCGGCCTGGAATCTGGATCCTTGGGAACAAAATATTTACTTTTCTTCCCTCATTCTCTTACATTCTTCTTCCTAAACTCTATTTCCATTTTTTATTGACATTAAAAAAAAAATCTGATTTTAGTTGTGGCCAAAATGAGTTATAGATCTTATAAACTACTATTAGTTGTTGGTTTTTTTTTTTTGAAGAGAACATGTAGTGTATATATAATATTAAACCTTCTAAATGCTCATTGCCTCTGAATCATTTTTGTCTTTCTATAATTAACCGTGACTGTTACTTTCTTATTACTTGAGATTCTATTTCTTGTTCTTTTTTAATATTTAATGTTGTACTGGAACATCTGGTTCTGTAATTTTGCTAGCTAACGCATGTAATTTGCTTTCTATTATTATTCTACTAAGATAATATCACGAAATCATGTGTGTTTTTTGTGTTGGAACTGAATGTGCTTTGAAATCAATGAGTTATTTCTTTTTCTCAGTCTGGTGTTTCTCCCCTTCTTCAGAAGCAATTAGAACAGTTATCTAAAAGGAAGTCAGCAGAAAATATGCATTCCAAAGAGAAGAAGAGAGCAGAATTTGTGGTTATTGGTCAGGATTGTGTTGAACCACTTTAAGCTCTTCGGGCTTCTAGGCGTGAGGTATGTATGCTTTACAATTGGCTGTTCTTTTAAGTTCCTCTCTAAGCCATCTTCTTTCAACTTTTTCTCCCTTTTAGATATCACCCACAAGTGACTTGATGGTACCACTGTGTTGCTGTTGTGAGCAGCATGTAACTAGCATCTCTAAGCATAAGCAGGATAGACATATAATTTGATCAAAACTATTAATTCATCGGATAGGGCAGAAGGTCGTTTCAAGCCTAATGATGCTTAAAAAGCTGACATGAGACGGAGATAGGGAGTGAGAGTGCATTACAAGGACTCCGACCAAGAAAACTTAGTCTATTATATTGGATATCACTTAACCGCAGTAACTTTAGGCAACAAGTGTGATTCTGTCCATGGTGGGATCTTTTATGTGATGCACTAGAATGCATAGTTCTAATCAAAGAATCATGTTCCGGCTCTGTCTATATTAACTACTACTTAACAAACATCTGAAGTATGACGTTTTAGTTCTCACAAAGATTAAAAATCCATGAAATAATATACTTTGTATAGCCAAATGAGAAAGCACAAAACTGGGTGGCCATCGGTTGGGATGTCATATATTGCACATATCATGCCCATATAGAGACAATTTTGCTCAAAAGAAGGAAATAAGAACTGGATGGGTATCAATAACCAACGCAAATTAAAACTTAAAGTTAACCTTTGAGCTTCTGCAATATTACACCTGAACCAATGTAGAAGTTTGTGATGATGACCACTGCGCATGCATAGACACATGTACATGCACGCACACAGACACAAGAGTCATGCACCAACAAATGCAAAACCATGAAAATAGGGGAGGAACACAACAGTCTTTCTTCTGTTCATCCCTGACAATTCAGATTAAATCAATTTCAGATTGAACCAAGTTGGATTTGATGTGCTTTATTGTACCTAACAACTAACGTGCCTGCAATAAGGGAGGAGGAAATGGAAAGAGGAAGCGAGCTTAGACCAGTCTGTTGGCTTTAGTCTAGCATTTAATACCTTTGATTGAGTGAGAAGTAAGGGAAATTTGTCCTCATCCCTGCTGAAAGTCAGTTTAATTCTTTAGCTCTGCTTCCTTGAAGAGTTTGCAAATATTTCTATCTCATATTCTGCATTTCTCTTTTACTTGTGAACTTGTAAAAGCTGCTAGCAACCTGACATTATCTGAATAATTAAATGTCCGTGTCTATGGTTTTAGAACAAAGCCTTTTAAGCTCTGCCCCATCATGCTCTGCACCCGTAGTTTCAGTGCTTCATTTCCCCATCAGTATGAATACATGTTACCTACTGTGTCCTCTCTCTCTTCTTATTCCTATGCTCCTTTTTCCAGGTTTCTGTCAGTGTAGAAAAACAAGAGAAGCACAAAAATCAGCTGTGAACTTAAAAGAAAACGGCGTGAAGAAAAGAAGAGTATATTTTCCTCCTCCCCCATTTTATTATTATTATTTTTTTTTTTTCCTTTTTCCATGTTCTCCAACTCAAGTTCTTTCTGCCATGAGCTATCTGTATAATTTTGTCTAAAATTTATTTCTTTTCATTTGCAAGGAGCACGTGAACAACAGAGAAAGGAAAGGAAAAGGGCGAAAGGAATGTAGAAACCTGTGCTTCAGAATGAAGTTCTGCTGGTATGATCAACGGAAGCAAGGAAGAAGAAAGGCAACATACATTTTGTTTTCAGATGTCATGTGTTCTGTTATGTCTGGGCTCTGAAGCAGGAGAACTGATAGCCATTCAAGATAATAAGACTTCGGGGCTCAAAAATTTTGGTAGGGTCATTTTCTGGAGGATTTTAGTACCCAGAGCCCATCTGAACTATATTTATGAGGATGAAGTATCACAGAGCGAGTTGTATTTGTATGCTTGTAATGCACCTGATTGTTAAAACAGCTGATGTAAACAAAATTTTGGTTCCAGTAGTCGTATAGAAATCAGTGATGCAAATTACAAACCCTCTTGCTCGCAGTATAGAGTTTGCTAAATCACTAATCCTTCTGGTTGAAGTTGGACGAATACGTGTCTGATTATTAAAGAGCTGATTCAAACTCGACTTGTAAACAAATTTTCTCGGGAAGATTTGGCTTTGCGAAGAAGGTTATGTTGTTGGCAGAGTTATCTGTGTATTTGTACCATCGTCTCATCATCGTTATTGCTCTTCGTTTGTTTTATGTTGTGGGGATTGACGAAGTATAATTGTGGTTGTGTTGTGTGAATTCTTTTATGTTCTTCATATTCTATTCTTAGAGAACCAACACGGAATGACACTGGATAAATCTTTCTGAACAATTGTAAAAGGAGAATTTGCGTGGGTGAAAAATGAAAAAGAGATATACAGAAAGCATTAAGTTGAGATTTTGCATCATGTTTCTTCAAATGGACACAAATGTCAACTGAAAGAGGGCAGAAAAAAGATAAAATAAAATAACGACCATGCCCTCAACCTTTTAACCAGCACATCTTCTCCCTCCTTGAGAAATCCATCACCTCAGCCCACCTCAAACATATTCGAGTCTTCCTCCGACCAGCTTCTGTCCTTCAAGCTGGTCCGCTTCTTCGCCCTCACTTTCACCGACCTCCCCTACGCCGCCTCATCTTCGACACCCTGCGCTCCCCCAATGTCTTCCTCTACACCGCCATGCTCGCCGCCTACTCCCTCCACTCCCACTCCTCCGCCCTCCACCTGTTCGCCCAAATGGTCCAACAGGGCAAGCCCAAGCCCAACGAGTTCATCTACCCGCTTGTCCTCAAGTCTTGTTCCGTTTCCTCCGACCTCAATCTAATGAAATTGGTCCATACCCACGTGGAAAAATCTGGTTTTGATGGCTACTCTGTAATAAAGACCTCTTTATTGGATGCATACGCGAGATTCTCCGATTTGGGACTGCCCGCAAGCTGTTCGATGAATTGACTGAGATGAATGTGGTTTCCTGGACTGCTTTGGTTTCTGGGTACGCGAGGATTGAGATGATGGGGAATGTGGTTGTTTTGTTTGAGGATATTGTTGGAGGAGAGACTACATTGAGGAAGGTGATGCCATACCAAGTGTCGTCGAAGACCGCCAGGAAAGTCGATGAGGAAAGGCAAAGGGACAGTGGCAGAAAAGCAGAAAAATCAGCAGCAGCAGAAGACAGAATGGTCGGTCGACCGGCCCGGTCGACCGACGTGCACAGCATGCACAGGAATGGTCGCGGTCGACCGGCCGGTCGACCGCAGGGCTCTGACTGACAAAACCCAACTCTCGGGTTTTCTGGGTCGACCGCCCGGTCGACCGGAAGCCCTTGACTGACAAAACCCAACTCTCGGGTTTTCTGGGTCGACCGGCCCGGTCGACCGGTATTGGAGAATTGGGAGGTCGGTCGACCGTCCCGGTCGACCGACATGCGGGTTCTGGGTTTTTCTGCTGATCCGTTGTATGAGGTATTTAAGCCTAGATGATTTCTAGGGTTCTGAATCTCTGCGAAAATTGTATCAGCTCTGAGTACTCTTGCATTTAAAGAGACTTAGAGCCATTGTAATCATCTTCCCAATAGAAATCTCTCAGTTGATTGCCCCGAGGACGTAGGCATTGAGGCCGAACCTCGTTAGATTCTGTGTTTGCGTTTTGTTCGTTCTTCGTGTGATTTCTTGGATTGTTCTTGTGCTGGAGATCTAGGGATTCTCTACTGATTGGTTGTTGTGATTAGACTGCGCACTCACAACAAGTGGTATCAGAGCTTCCGGATTTGCGCTTGAGATTTCTGAGGATTCGAAGGGCTCGAGATTGGATCCGGTGGAGATCGTGTGTCGATCTCAGATCTGAGGTATTGGTGTTCGAGGAGATCGTGTGTCGATCTCAGAAGGACTCAAGGAGGGCTCGTTGAATCCGTGGTGGAGTAGATCTGGTGAGAAACTCGACCTAGGGTTTCAAGGGACAGGTAAAAAATCATTTTTTTTATCTGGGTAATAGGTCTATTTCAAGTTAGTAGTTCTTCCGCACAGATAGAGAATCAGTGAAATCTCAATAGCAGAAGAAACTGCATTTGTTAAGACATTGAACAATCACCCAAGGATTGAAGTTGTTAAGTTTAATGGGACTAACAATTTTGGTATGTGGAGATGTGAGGCTATGGATGCGCTGAATGCATCAAACCTCGAAGACACTCTCTTATTGGCGAAGAAGAAGAACACTGTCAATGATGAAGATTGGGCTAAGATGAACAGATCGGCATGTGGCTTGATACGTTCATACTTGTCACAAGACATAAAATACCTTGTGCAACATGAGACGTCAGCAAAGAAACTGTGGGAAACCCTGAAAAAGAAGTACCTGAAGAAGAGTGTGGAGTCCAGGCTGCAGCTTAAGAGTAAGCTGTATCAGTTCAGGATGCTGAAGGGAGCACAGTAAATGATCACATCAACCGATATACGAAGCTTCTTACAGATCTGCTGAATTTGGATGTCAAGATAGAAGAGGAAGACAAGACGGTCATTCTCTTGAACTCACTCCCACCAGAGGAGTACGAGACATTCACACTGACATTCATAAATGGAAGGCAGAATTTGGATTATGATGAGGTGTCTTCTGCATTGATGAGATATGAAATAAGGAAGAATGAGAGACAAACTTCTCAGACAAGTTCATCTGCAGAGGCATTGGAAGTAAGAGGCAGGAGTTCATCTAGGAAGGGAAAGGAGATTAGGGGAAGATCGAAGTCCAGGCCGGGATTCAGAGATCTCAAGAAAAATCAGTGCGCATTCTGCAGGGAGCTTGGGCACTGGAAGGTAGACTGTCTAAAGTTCAAGGAAAAGAAGAAAGAGTCAAAATCTGAAGCAAATCTCGCAAAAGTGGTAGAAACTACAAGCAGCAAATCACAGGCGGATGGATCAGATTCGGATTCTTCAGTGTTCTCGTTTTCAGTCACCACTCCTGTCATTGGCTACTCGGGGGAGAACGAGTGGATCTTGGACACAGGTGCAACATATCATGTGTGCCCTAATCGAGACTGGTTTACCAGTTTCGAGCAGTTGGAGGGATGTTCTGTTGTCATGGGCGACGATCATCCATGCATCATGGAGGGTGTTGGCACTATTCCAATCAGGATGTTTGATGGGATGGTGAGGGAGCTGAAAGAAGTGAGATATGTCCCTCAGCTGAAGAGGAACTTGATCTCTGTAGGAGCTTTGGAATCACTGGGGCTCGGAGTGTCTATTAAGGATGGAGTTCTTAAAATGATAAAGGGCTCGATGGTGGTGTTGAAGGCCGATCGCCGGAACAACTTGTATTACTTGAAGGGTAGTACAGTGACAGGGCAGGTGGCAGCTTCAACCAGTCAGAAGGAAGATTCAACCCGGCTGTGGCACATGAGGCTGGGACATGCAGGGGAGAAAGCAATGCAAACTCTTGTGAAGAAAGGGTTGTTGAAGGGTGCTAAGACCTGCAAGCTGGATCTATGTAAACATTGCATCATCGGCAAGAAGACCAAGGTGAAGTTTGGCACAGCTTCACACTGCACGGAGGGTATTCTTGACTATGTTCACACGGATGTATGGGGACCTACCAAGACTGCATCAATTGGAGGTAACCACTATTTTGTGTCGTTCATTGATGACTACTCTAGGCGTTGTTGGGTGTACACTATGCGACACAAAGGTGAAGTCCTAGAGCTGTTTGTGAAGTGGAAAGCTAATCTGGAGAGAAGCACAGGAAGGAAGGTCAAGGTTCTCCGTTCTGACAATGGAGGGGAGTACAAATCAGATCCGTTCCTACAGCTATGCCTTGATGAGGGCATAGAGAGATACTTCACAGTACCGGAGAATCCGCAACAAAATGGGGTGGCTGAGAGGATGAACCGGACTTTGCTAGAGAAGGTTCGGTGTATGCTATCCAATGCAGGACTGGCAAAGAAGTTCTGGGCTGAAGCTTTGGGGTATGCAAGCCATCTTGTGAACAGGTTGCCGTCATCTGCAATAGGGGGAAAGACTCCTCTGGAAGCTTGGTCAGGAAGGACTGCTCAGGATTATGATATGCTACGGGTCTTTGGATGTCCAGCCTACTACCACGTCAAAGAAGACAAGTTGGACCCGAGGGCAAAGAAAGGGGTGTTCGTTGGCTTCAAGCGAGGAACCAAGGGGTTCAAGATTTGGGACCAAAAGGACAACAAATTCATAATCAGCAGGGATGTCACATTCGATGAGGCTTCACTGATGAAGCCTACGGTCTCTAAGCAGGTGGAGACCAGCAAGACCAAGGAGCTATTGCAGCAGGTGGAGAGTGATGCAGATCCACCATCTCTAGAGGATTCAGTATCGGTTCGGATCATTCCTGAGGTGACACAGGGTGGTGATCAAGTAGCTGAAGAAGATACTGAACATGTAGAAGAGGATCAGGAGCAGGTCATGGGTACTGTTCCAGATTCTACTGCAGCTGAAAGACCACGGAGGAATATTAGGAGACCTGGTTGGCTCACCACTGATATGGTCGTCGCGTATGCACTTCCAGTTGTTGAAGAGGCTATTCCATCTACCTTCAGGGAAGCTGAGATCAGTTCGGAAACTGAGAAGTGGAAAGAAGCCATGAATGAAGAGATGAAATCTCTTTACAAGAACAACACATGGGAACTCACCAAGTTGCCCAAGGGAAGAAGGCCATAGGGTGCAAGTGGGTATTTGCTAAGAAGCAGGGATCTCTCCAAGAAGATGCAATGCGCTACAAGGCAAGGCTGGTGGCTAAAGGCTACGCTCAGAGAGAAGGAATCGACTACAACGAGGTGTTCTCCCCGGTAGTTAAACACTCGTCTATTCGGATTCTATTGGCTTTGGTGGCGCAGAATGATTTGGAACTGGACCAACTTGATGTGAAGACCGCCTTTCTCCACGGCGATCTTGAGGAGGAGATCTATATGACACAGCCCACAGGTTACAAAGCTGCAGGAAAAGAAGAGCTAGTATGCAAGCTAAAGAAATCGCTGTACGGTTTGAAGCAGTCTCCTAGACAGTGGTACAAGCGATTTGATGGCTTCATCAGGAAGAAGAAGTACACTCGGAGCCATTTCGACCCATGCGTGTACTACAACAAGTTACCATCAGGTGAATATATCTATCTACTTCTTTATGTAGATGATATGTTAATTGCTTCTAGGTCAAGATCTGCTATTGATTCTCTGAAGAAGATGTTGTCGTCAGAGTTTGAGATGAAGGACCTGGGGAAGCAAGGAAAGTATTGGGCATGGAGATCACTAGGGACAGGGAAGCTGACAGGATAAGTTTGACACAGAAGGGCTATTTGGAGAAGGTACTGCAGAGGTTTAATATCAACAAGGATACTAAGTCTGTTAGTACACCTATGGCGCCGCACTTCAAAATTGTCAGCGAAGATGTCTCCAAAGAGTGTTCAGGAGCGTGAGTATATGTCTCATGTTCCATATGCTAATGCTGGGGTAGCTTGATGTATGCGATGGTGTGTACGAGGCCAGATATTTCACAGGCAGTCTCCATGGTGAGTCGATACATGCATGATCCTGGACAGGGTCATTGGGAAGCTGTGAAATGGATTCTGAGGTACATCAAGGGAACTGTTGATGTAGGCCTGGTATTCGAGAAGGACAACACCGGAAAGCAGGAATGCATAGGTTATGTGGATTCAGACTATGCAGGTGATCTTGACAAACGCCGGTCGACGACGGGATGTCTTCACATTCTCACAGGCACCGGTGAGTTGGCGCTCCACACTTCAGTCTACCGTCGCGTTGTCGACCACAGAGGCTGAATATATGGCTTTGACAGAGGCCATGAAGGAGGCAATCTGGCTTCAGGGATTGCTTGATGATCTGGGCGTGGAACAGGATATTTTGAAGATAAACTGTGACAGCATGAGTGCCATCTACTTGGCAAGGAATCAGGTCTATCATGCAAGGACGAAGCATATTGATGTCAGGTATCACTTTGTACGGGAGATTCTAGAAGAAGGTGACATTGACTTGTTGAAGGTTCACACTTCGGAGAATCCGGCCGATATGCTAACAAAGGTGGTGTCGGGGGTGAAGTTTGCACACTGCAAAGACTTGCTCCATGTCCTTCAGGTGAAATGAGCTTGCTGAAACTCATTTGGATGAACTACGGACGGCTTGATCCCTTGGGCAGGGGTACGTAGGCAACCAGGTTGGTGCAGCCACTATCGAGTCGGAATTCGGCTCAGATTTGGAAATCTTCACCGAGGTGGAGAATTGTTGGAGGAGAGACTACATTGAGGAAGGGTGATGCCATGCCAAGTGTCGTCGAAGACCGCCAGGAAAGTCGATGAGGAAAGGCAAAGGGACAGTGACAGAAAAGCAGAAACATCAGCAGCAGCAGAAGACAGAATGGTCGGTCGACCGGCCCGGTCGACCGACGTGCACAGCATGCACAGGAATGGTCGCGGTCGACCGGCCGGTCGACTGCAGGGCTCTTACTGACAAAACCCAACTCTCGGGTTTTCTGGGTCGACCGCCGGTCCACCGGAAGCCCTTGACTGATATGCCGAAGAGGGATGTTCCCTCTTGGAATGCGGTGATCGCCGAGTGCACATAGAACAGGCTGTTCTCTGTGGCATTGCCCATGTTCAAGAGGATGGTTCTGAGCGGGGCCAGCCCGAATTCGGCGACGGGTCTTGCGCCCTCTCGGCTTGTGGGAACCTTGGAATACTCTGGCTCGGAAAATGGGTTCATGGGTATGTGTTGAAGAGCCAGATTGAGCATAGCTCTTTCGTGTCGAATGCTCCCATGGATATGTATGGGAAATGTGGGAACATGAAAGAAGCTAGATGGGTTTTTGATACATTGTGTGACAAGAGCTTGACATCTTGGAATTCTATTATCAATTGTCTTGCACTCCATGGGCACAGTGAGAATTCCATGGGCACAGTGAGAGTGCAATAGCAACATTCAAGGAGATGGAAGTCGGTGGTTTACTACCGGATGGGGTGACATCTGTGGGGCTTTTGAATGCATGTACTCATGGCGGATTGGTCGATGAAGGGCTTACTTAATTTGAATCCACGAGTCAGGATTACGATATTGAGCCACAAATTGAGCACTATGGATGTGTTATAGACCTCCTAGCTCGAGCTGGGAAGTTCAAAGAGGCGATGGAGATGGTGAGGGATATGTGAACAGAACCTGATGAGGTTGTGTGGTGGTTTGTGCTCAATGGTTGCAGGATTTATGGGGATACAGAGTAGGCAGAGTTTGCGATTAGGAAGTTGATTGAGATGGACCTGAGCAATGTTGGTTACGGTATCATGTAGGCGAATTTGTACAGCGAGTGCAGGAAGTGGGAGGAGGTGGGGAAGGTGAGAAAAATGGTGGAGGAGGGAGGAGGGAAGAAGTTGCATGGGTGCAGTTGGATTGAGGTTGACAGTGAGTTTTGCCAGTCTTTTTTTTCCGGCGTCAAGCTCCACCCTGGAGCTGAGGAGATATACAAGGTCTTGGACTTGTTGGTTGGATCGATGGAAGCTTGAGAAGATGAAGTTATTTTCTCATGGAAATCTCCATGATGATTGTTGTCGACAAATAAGGTAAACAATTGGTAATTCTGCTAACACTCTTGTAGCAATTCAGTCATAAATAATATGATTCTTAAATTAATATGTGATATTTTTGCTCACACCTACAACTCTGATTCATTGTTGCTTATGGTCTTTTGTCTACAAGAGTACATATGCTGCAATATTGTAATTTCATTTGGTATCCTGTTGACAGTCATAAAGATTTTTCCTTCATTGACTAAAATTTCTCATGACTAATTGATGTTCACACCTCCCTGAAAACTGAGATATTCATCACCAAATCACATATGAATGCACTGCATCACAGTGATGCTATTGGTCATATGTTGGGCTATGTGTCTTGTATTATGGTTACCTGCTTTGTATCATATTTGGATCGGTTTAGTTCAACACGTTTCTTATAATCTGCGAGTTAATGAGAGAGTGACACAGAGAGAGAGAGAGGTCTAGCCGCGGTGTTGCTAGCTGAGAGCTTGACTATGGTTGTTGTAGTTGAGGGGGGAGAGGTGCAAGTTTCTAATAAAATTGAAACTGATTCTCTCTAAATCTCTTTCTCTGTGTTCTTGATCTTCTTTCTCACGGGTGACTGAGTGTTTTGCACTGGTTTAATCCCCAACAACATAATCTTGATCGTGAAAGTCACCAATGTGTATGAGAGGAAATTTGATTCTGTGGAAGTTTGGAGTTAAACATAAACTAACAATTTCTTTCTTTCTGCCAAACATTATAGTATGCTTCTTCCTCGCCTAGCACAGCAGAGTCCATATCCAACCCTTGAGTCGGGATGCTACAGCAGAGTCCATATCCAACCCTTGAGTCGGGATGTGAAAACGGGCCGGCCCGGACCCGCACCGGCCGGGTCAAGCCCGCCCGCAAAAGGCGTGCAGCCCAGCCGGGCCTGGTCTCCATCTTAGGGACTCGGGCATGGCCGAGTACTGGCCGGGCTGGGCCGAGTCGAGTCGGGTCGGGTCGGGTCGGTCGGGATAATTTAAAAAATTAAAAATTATAATAAATATATTTTTTCATCTTTTTTTCAACACCCCTCCACCCCGCGCCCAAAAAAAAAAAAAAAAAAACCCAATTTGGTATGTTGTTATTGTATTGAAGTGGGGTGTTAGGAGTCTTGAGTTCGAACTCCAACAAGCACATAATTTTTTACAAATAAATAAAGAAAAAACCTGACTGGTTTTTTGGCCTGTTTATGCAAAGCCGAGCGTGGCCCAGTTTCGGGGGCAGGGTCGGGCCCGTGCCAACCCGGGCCGGGCCGGGCCGGGCCGGGCCGAAACCCGTTCGGCCCCCGAATTTGTAGAGTATGAAAGCTTCCCTTCAAGTCCTCGAAAGTCCATGCAGAGATCCGTGCAATGATTGCGGTCAAAGATGTTGACCAAGTCGTCGTCAAAATCTTTCATATCAAACCAGCTAGGATCTATCTCAGGAGTCAAGCTTCAAAATGATGACCTTCGTTTGCATTTCAGAACTAGTCAAACTGACCTCAACAAATCAATAGCTATGAGGGAGCATGCATGTGCGTGCATATTATCCCTCGTGCATTATTGCAAACTTTCAGCTCGGAAACAAACATCACATACAACGCAGTACAGTGCTTTAAAGCTTGGTCTACTACGACTGCTGTCTCTTTTTTCCTCAGTGCAAAAACTGAAGAAATTCAAGGACAACATTTTCCCCGCTGTTAATGCGAAGTGAAGACGTTATTGAAGAGATTTCGTACAAAGGACAGGACTACACATCTTTCTCTTTCTCATCTCTCCACTTTCAGACAAAAGTTTCTCTTTCATCGGTACAGATTCGAAACTAATCTTGAGTTCCGTGTTAGAAAACAACTCTGACCTGCTTTCAACTTCCATTCATGTGCTCCCTGTTGAATTTTTTATATTGAAAAGCTTGAGTTTTTACTAGATTTTGAGGAGATTTATAATAAATTTTAATAATTCTGTTTTATTTTAAATTCAAGTTTGATGACGATATCTTCTCATTAAACATGACAATACCTTTTCATTAAACATGTTGCATGCTTCTCTCTTAATTGGCTAATCACCCAGTTAAGAGTGGTTTGAATTTCAATTATTATTTTAGTTTAAAATCTAAATTTATTGCTGATCGTTTTTTATTATTTTAATTTGTATTTAATTTTCATTTATTTCATGATTTATGAAGGGGGAGTCTTGAGCTTATAAAAATAATTTCATTCATTCATTCTCAATACAAGAAGAAGAGCTCTCTTCTCTCATTCACTAAAATTCTCTGAGATTGCTCCTTGCGAGAAGATTTCAATTTTAAATTAAATTCTGTTCTTTTCTTACATTCTATGGGCAACAACTTCATTTGAGCAGAGTCCTGCTCTCCCATCTAAGGGCAGGTATTGGTGATTTACCATAGGGGACATTTAATGTTAGGAGATGAGGCCGATTTAACGTCCGGATAAGGAGACGGACCTATTGTCTTTTAGGGCAGTGTTTCATGACTGCTTACCCCGAGCCAACTTTTTCTTTATTGATTTATTATTTTTTGAAAATATTTTATATAAATAATTCATGTCCAGGAGTTTTTTAAATGCTAGTTCTAATTTCATATTTAATTTTATGAAATAGATCTCTAAAATATCCAACAATTTAGAAGACAATAATTAAATCTATATTTCTTGAAATTTCAAACTGTTGCTTTAAATACTTGTTTATATTTAAGAACAAATCTATGTTCTACTGCTCTAACACCCAATTCACATTGTATAGCTATCATGATTTTTTACAGTTTACATTGCTTAATAATAGATGTCATTGCTCAATAATTATTACCATTGAATGTTCTATATACACTACTAAATGCATGCATGCCAACATGCTATACCAACTATCAAGGCCTAGCATAGTTGTGTTTGGGAATTGAAATTTGTTTTTTAACACCAAACTCATACCTTTTCTATCTTGTCTGACATACTTCCATTGCAGGTCAATGTCAATGCATTGACTAGATGTAAGGTACTCCTTTGTCATATAATATCATTTATTGATTGTAAAGAATTTGCAAATTATGCTCAAAAGTTTCTCCAGCTGATGCAGGTCAGCAGCTAGTTATTCTTTCATATAATCTTTGTTCTTAATAGTTTTGGACTTAAATTTTATTTTGTATTGTCACTTGAAGATGGACTAATATTTGTAACTGTGCAGTGATCTTTTAGAGCAGATGAGAATGTTCGCCAAAAGGCCCATCGTTCTAATTTTGATGATGATTAACTCATTTAGTTATAGTACTAATGATCTTGTGTTTATTTAGTCTTAGATATTTGATCAAGATCTTAATAGGTGTTTAGCTTCAATAAAGGATTCAAAGTCAAGTTTTGGAGCTAGCACATGTTGATTCAAGAACTCGCGCTTCAAGATCGCATCAAGTACTCAAAAGGAGTCTAGCTCATTGGATTAAGGTTTGGACCAAGTCAAGAAGGAGAAGAATTTTTAAGAGAAGATTTTCAAGAAGACTTGTGTCGGGTTTTGTAAGTGTCAAGATTTGTTTTTAGATAAAATATAAAGGATAGATTAGTTGGTGGATTGCTCAAGTTCATTTATACACGCACAATTTATATGTGTTTTAGAAAATACCGTTTTGATTTTTAAGCTTCAAAGCATACATGTGTTTTATCAAAATTATTTTAGAGCTTATTGTCAAAAACATAGATATTTCATCTCATATGTGTAGTGGATCATATCCATACACACTAAGCTTCAAAAGTGTTTAAAATATCTTGTTTTTGTATTTGGAAAATTTTAAATTTTTTTTTTCAATTTGGAGATTGTTTTTGAAAAATAATGTTTTTGTTTAAAGCCAAAATTTCTTTATCACAAAAATGGTTCAAAATGTTTGTAATATGTTTTGATTTTAATCAAACATATTTGTATATCAAAGTATGTTAATGAACTTATTTTTGTGAAATTTATGAGAATTTATGGGATTTTATTAAAGATAAAAAGACCAAGTTTTTAATCCCAAACACTTGCTGACCAGGCTGTCTGGCGGTCGACTGGGCGGTCAACCGACGTGCACAGAATGTGCACAGCCAGGGCCGGTCGACCGTCCAGAGAGCTTTGCTCTCAGGATCTGCCCTGGTCGACCAGGCGGTCGACCGTTAGGTCAATGCCCAGTATCGGTCGACCGTCCGGTTGATCGCTTTTCCCAACGGTCGAAACTCTGACCGTTGGCGGTCGAGCGACGGCAGGATTTCCTGCTGAGTTGGACCCCAATGGCTAGTTTTGGAGGCCTATAAATTGAAGCTGTTTTGGGCTATTTTCAATAAGATTTCAAGAGGGTTTTCAAGCTAGTTTTTCCTACCTCTCTAAATGTTTATCTCCACTTGTTTTAGAGCTAATACTTGCATATCAAAAGGAGAGTTTTCAAGAGTGATTTTCAAAAGAGTTTTCTTGAGTTTTTCACCACATCTCTTTCCAAGTTTTTCTCACGCATACTTGAGCTTTCCATTGCTATATCAATCCTATAGAAGAGTTGTTATGAGAGTATTTTTAGGTGATCAAAGTGTTGAGATCACCAAAGTGTTTCATCTTGTATTTGAGGAGGCGAACTTGCGGGTTCGTGTTGTTTCGAGTTCTTGTAGGAGCTCGGTGTAGAGGTGCGCCTCGGCAAACTAGTGTGCTCGTATGTGTTTGTTCTTGCGGGAACAAGTGAGGGGACTAGTGAGTCCAAGAGTTCTAGTGTGAACTCCTTGTAGGTGTTGCGATACCGAGTGATCCGGTGGGAACGTTTATAGTGAAAATTCTTCTTAGTGTTGAAGGCGGGGACGTAGAATAAGGGTGCTCGAACCTCGAAACAAATCTCCCGTGTTTGCGATTGTTCTCTCTATCTCTCACTTGTATTTATATCTTGCATGCTTACTTTACTTATATCTTTATATGCTTGATATATTTGTACTCTATTGATATATGCTTGGGATTATCTAGAGGAATCTTGAGGAGATAGTCCAGAGCCCTTCACCGGGAATTCGGCTACACTCTTATGTTATACTTGATGTGTTTAACTTAATAGTTTTAGTTTGCTTAAATAGTTTTTAATTCCTCATTATTCTTCATTAGATTAGCTAGTCACATATTCAACCCCCCCTCTAGGTGACCTACAGAGAACACTTTGTTCATATGACCTTCCAGATCATGATCTTTTCTTCTAGTAATGTAGCAGAAACTAAATAATTAGTTTCATATGTGAAGGTCCATGCTTATTTTAGCTCCAAGCTTGGCTAATCATATTCCTAACATGAACTTTATTCCAGAGTTAAGTTTGGTTGCACTATTTACTGCTAGTAATGAAAGAGTAATTTACTCTGATAAAATTAAGGTTCAGTGGTGCAGATGAAAGTGGCAGTACCTTCCTCCTTAAGTACATAAATTTAAATTGGTTTTATACTAAAGATTTGACTAACATTTTAAAACATCTGAAAAAGTTATAAGATGTTATTTAATCACTTTGTGCTTTGATCTTTACTCTTCAACTATTCTTTTCCATTATTTACTTAGATATCATTTACTTTTAATCATTATGGTTGTTAGAGTACATTGTTATCTGTATAATTGTGTTATAATTAATTTTCATTACTATAGTTTTAACAATTATATTTAAGTTCCATCATTTCTCTGTCCTAAAGTCTCACTATGTTTAAACTCCTTTTAGAAAGAGCAGGCTATTTTTTTTATCATTAATTGTATACGCCTATATAGATGTAACGAGATTCACACATGATAATATATATTTTCAAATATTACTCACAAGTATTTTGAGATTTCTTTATAGAATTTTTTGAAAGGATAAATATTATTGGACCTCAACTCCAACAAGAAATAATATATTCTCCAATTAGGTATGTTGTATCTAACTATACCTTCATTCAAATTTTACAATCTTGATAAATTTCTCATCCACTCAAGACATATGAGGGAATTGTTGGGAAACAATTATATGTTCTGATACCAATTGTTGTGATTTTAGGAGATGACGCCCATGACCGGATCGATTGGGGCGGCGAAACGGATACGAACCACATGATCTATTAAGACAACTTGAAAAAGAAAAGAAGAAGATATTTTAAAGTAGATAGAAAGCCAACACACAATATAACATGGTTCCACCGATAAAACAGATCGTGTATACGTCCACGGGAGAAGGGGGAGAAACTTTATTAAAACTTTGGGGGAGTACAATAAGAATTACTTATACCTCACGCTGAGAAGATTACAAACCCTTGATGGCCGCCAAGAACAACGAACCCTTGTGGCTAAGCTTCTCTCACGAATATCTCACCTAAATGAATTACACCCTTAGGAATTATAAATTCATAAGATTCTCTTGGAATACATTGAAGGCCACCCCTAAGGGATTATTTATAGACCATAGAACTCTTTTAGTCCTGAACAAACTCTTTCAATCGGAATAAAAGAAATTTGAATCCAACTTGAACTCAAAAACACCTTCAATCAGAATAAAGAAAACTTGAATCCAAATCGGAATCAAAATAGATCCAGAAAAGAAAACAGTCAAATCCGACATTAATCAACCTTCACGACGTATTTATATCATAATCTTAACAATCTCTCCCTTGACTTGAATACGTCCAAGTCTGAGAATAGCCACCATATTCCATGTGCTCGCATCCACACACAATTGAACAAACTTGACTTCATCTCCATCTCACTCCCTCTTCTACATAACCCCCTCATGGGGTTCACATCTTGATTAGGTCGATTAAGTTCAGGCCCAACCTGAACTTTATTACCCAATAATCTTCTTGATCTACACAAGATTTATGAGAATTTGCTCCACCATAGGAGTAACAATCTGGACTATCTTGATGCGCGCCTAATCCCAATCTCCCTTCGGGGTACAATTAAACATCCGAACTCGAATCCATCGTAGTCTTTGATTTTTCTACAACCATCGCTTTTGAAGCCGAGGATAACTGCAAATTCATCAACTGTAATATCTGAATTTCGCAACATATACACATTGCTGACAAGTTCGGCTTGAAACTGAAAACACCTAGAGGGTGGTGAATAGGTGTAAATGCTAATCTAGAAACTAAGTGCGCTAAATGCGGAAGCTTAAAAACTATTGCAACACACTTAGTACAACACACAAGTGTAGCCGAATTCCCCGTGAAGGGCTCTGGACTAACTCCTCTTGATTCCCCTATATATGGGTTGAGGTGCTATATGAAGCTCTTGTGGTTAAGTACAAGTGAGGCACACACAAACAACCAAGCATATAAGATGAATAGGCAATATGAAATATGCAAGGCAACACAAGCAAATATGATATGATGATATGAATGATGCTATGCACAAAAGTAAAGAGAGAGAGTATAGAGACAAGTGGATCAAACGCAAACACAATGATATGTTCCGAGGTTCGAGCCCCTAACTCTACGTCCCCGCCTTCACCGAGAAGGATTTCTAATCCACTAAAGGAGTACCGAACTCCTCTCTCAACCTTACAATGCCACCGAGGCAATACAACCACAATCCACCTCTACCGAAGAGGGATAAGGCCCGTAGCCAACAACCAAACTCCACCTTACAATAGAGGGAGCAAACACAAACCTCAACCTCTACCAAAGAGGGAGCAACCAACAAATGAGGGTTTTTACAACAAGTGGTATATCTTAACCACAAACCTCTCCTTTTTCCCACAAACAAATGATCCTATAGAATAGGATAGGTGATAGCTCAAGTGTGGAAAAACTAGAGTTTTGAAAACAAAAACTCAAAGAAAAATACTTGAGAAAACTCTTGGTAAAAGATATAAATGAAGAACAAACCAAATCTCCCAAAATTCTATTTTCTTTGATTTTTCAAAAACTCTAAAACAAAACAAGGATGAAATCTTTTGAGCTCTAAAACACTTTGAAAACTTCTTTTAAACTCTAGAGAAACTAGGAATTTTTCTTGTTAAAAACCTTGGCCAAAATCCCAAAGAAATGGGGTTATATAGGCCAAAACAGAAACAAGCCGTTAGGCTGATCTGGCAGCCTGACAGACTAGCGCCGGCGGCCGGCCGACCGCCAACGGTCAGAAATATGACCGTTGGGCAATCCGGTCGGCCGTGCGGCCGACCGCCCAGATACAGAGAGCAAAGCTCTCTGGTCCGGTCGGCTGCCCGGCCGACCGTCCCTGTGTCTGCCAAACGTGCACAAGCTTGTGCACGTCGGTCGACCGCAAGGGTCGACCGGCCTTTGGTGCGGTCGACCCGTGCGGTCGACCGACCTGGCCTGTCAGCCACAGTCTGGCTCAGAAAACAGGTTTAAAAATATTTCTAAAAATCCTTTAAGTCTTGTAAAAATACCCAAAAATAGTTTTATCATTTTGCATTGATATATAAACTTGTGATAAACATTTTAACTATAATATCAAGCATATGAAACCATTTTTGTGTTTTAACATTTTTACCAAAATCAAACCTTGTATTTTATCAAACTTGGATTTTTCAATACATGAATAGGAAAGTCAAAATAAGTTTGTATAAGAAGTTTAAGCAAGCATGTATAACTAGAATACATCTACTATACATATAAACCATGTAAACTTGTTTTGATCAATCTATTCATGAAAACCAAATCCAAACATAAAACGTGTGTGTTGTGCACTTGAGCATATCAACTATACTAAGCTTTACAAATGGATCTAAAACACACTAAACTAAACTAGGATACCTAAGCCTTCTTGACGATCTTCATCTTCAAGTCGATTCGGTCCAAACACCGTGATCCAACGAGCGTGGCTATGTATCATCTTGACGCTCGGGCTCGGGAATCACCAAGTGAAGGCTTCCAAACTCCTCTTTTTGAAGCAATCACCAACTAATATCTTGATTAATGATCTGAGACTAAAAACACAAGAATATTAGTAAACATAACTACATGAGTTAATCATCATCAAAACTAGGGTGGAAGGCCTTCGGGCCAACAATCTCCCCTTTTTTGATGATGACAAAACTCATGGAGTTGTATATGCATGGATTAAAGTTAAGCTTCAAAGAAGCTCCCCCTTAACTCATGCATAAACAAATAAACAATAAATATGCAATGAATGACAATGCATAAACAATAAAAGGCTCTAGATACCAATGAAATGTTCAAAAACAAAACATGCTCTAGATACCAATTAAAATTAAACTAAATTAAACTTAATATATGCAAAACATAAATATGCATATATCAAACTCAAACTCAAAATCTTTCTCCCCCTTTTTGTCAATCATTAACAAAGGGGTAAACAATCAAAACAAAACAAAATCTTCTCCTCCTTTTTAATACAAGGAAATAATCATCAATAAGAGGTAAATAAAGATAATGTTCTCCCCCTTTTGTCTAAAACAAAACCAAAACCAAATAGGGGTGACAATCAATTAAGGTATCAATAGAAAATATGTCAAAGTAGCATTTTGATACCAATTGAAAGTAAACATAGATCAATAAATAAATGGTATATGCTATATACATTCATGAAGAGGAAGACGGTAAAGTAACTTCCCTACATATATACATTATATGAAAGAGGGATGACAAGCCCTAATTCACATAACGCATAATATGTAATGCATAAGAGGAGATGTGAAGCTCCCCCTACACACGTGTATCACATAAAGAAGAGATTGTCAAGCTCTTCAATACAAGATACACTCAACATGAATCTATATGTAGAAGAGATGTTAAGCTCTCCTTGCATATAGGCAATATAAATCAAAACTTTTGTATTTATCTTTTAAAACAAAATTTTGAGATACCAATTTTTAAAACATTCAAATAAACATCTTGATATCAAAAGAGAGTATTTTTCTTTTAAGTATATGATATCAATTTAAACTTTTTATTTTCTATCATAAAGTAAGGGAGTGGAAATACAAATACCGATTGAAATATGAAAATCGAATTTTCTCCCCCTTTATGAAATACCAACAAAACATATGCATAAGTTTGTTTAAGAAAACAATTGAAAATTGAATCAATTGAAACAAAGTTGAAGCTCAAGCTTAGCATAAACAAAATATATATGTATGAAAAATTTTAATACCAATCGAAATTGATACTATTGAAATTGAAAAACATACATACATACATACAAACATATATGAGTATACAAGAAAGGTCAAAATTGATACCAATTGAAAGAATTCAATGATACCAATTGAAACAACAATAATGATCAAGTATATACATCATATAACTACCACCCAACTCATGTACATGTATCATTGGATCCTTTCAATATAGAGCATACATAAGTATGGTCACCCATCCATCCGCCCGTGGATGGTAGGGGTTTTCAAAACTAGATATGAAAATTAAAGTATGTTTGAAAAACTCTACCACATGAAGAATATCGCAACTAGTTATATGAAAAATTGTAAACTAGTACGAAATCCTTCAAGTAAGGAATAAAACAAAATTATTTTTCATAAACATGAAATTCACAAAATAGTCAACACTCATAATCAAATAAGCATAAATATGACTCATGAAAACAGAACATGAGTAAACAATAAATGTGAGTGTACAAATAGAATGTGAAGATCATAATCATGATAGATAGGCAATAAGCTCAATATTCCTTAAAACATGAAAACATGAAAATCATCAAAACTATTTAATCTTCAAGGTATATGTATGTCCTATACAAACTAAAGTATACATACATATCCAAACACAACGAGTCCACAAAGATATATGCATTAAGGCACGTGGCTCAAGGGATGTATATGTATAACAAAAGTTTAGATAAAATGGACATATACATGAAGTTAAATACATGGAAACATGAAACTAAATTTTCATTAAAACAAATTTCATTTCAAGGTATATGTATGATTTGTCAACGCAAAAAGTATACATACATATCCATAAACACAATTGAGTCCATATGTATAGATTTGCATGAAAAGCAAATGACTCAAGGGGTATACATGTATATCTTAAAGTTTGGCAAAATAAACATATACATGAAATGAAAACTCATAAAACAAATCCAAAAATAGGAATACAAGTTTAAAATGCATGGATCATCAAAACTAGACTATTCTAGCACATCTAATGGGATCAAATAAGCATTCAAGCTCAAACATATATAGATTTATTTGTGGCCCACTATATGTACAAGTATATACCTAGTCTTAATGAAAACTAACATCTAAACATGTAATCAAATCATTAGGCATAAAACAAGATGTAAATCAACATGAAAAACATAAACATGATTATTATGTAAATCCACATGTTATTAAACCTATGATAAACATGATAGCTAAACAAAGGTGAGAACACAAAAATATGATCCATATTAAACATGGGTGTCTCAAAGGGGCTATACATGCATGTCAATGATCTAATAAACATGGCATTTACATACTAATCTATAAACATCAAAACATGCTATAAATAATAAACATGAAAAGCATGCAAACATAATTAAGGAGTTAGAGATTCGATACCAAAACCAATGAGGGCACCTCTCCAAGTCTCCAAATACATGGTGGTCCTCTCCACCAAACTTCCCTTGAAAGTGATGCATCCAATTAGTAATCTTTAGGCACGGAACGCATCCACTTCAAGGTACGGCTACTCTCACGTCATGTGAGAGCCCACACCTACATCATAAACAAAAGGGTGGTCTTTGGTACCCACATCTTATTGGGTCCATGGGGGTTAGTACCTTCTCTAACCCAAACAAACTTATTTGCTAAATTAGAAACATGTATACGATCATAGCAAAATTTAGCAAGGTGGCCCTTACGTCCACAATGTGTACAAGTGTACACATGAGCATACATGTGATGGTGGTGACCGTGGGAAGCATGTGTATGCCGTGGAGGGTGCATGAATAGATGAAACTTGTTTCTTTCGAAACAAAGTTTCCAAACGTGTATGGCCCACAACACATTGGCTCAAGGTGGAGCCCAAACAATCTACACTCTTCTTAAGCGTGGATATCATTGTTAATCAAAGAAGAAGTGTGGCATGCAATGGGTGATCTAGGTGAAACTACCCTAGTATGGCAAACATGTGAATCTAAATTATTTTTCAAAGATTTATTTTTCTTTAAACAAATTTCTAATTCTTTTGAGATAAAATCAATTTCATTTTTTAAAATATTGTTATCTCTTAAAATAGAGTCTACTTTAGAAGATAAAACCTCATTATTTTTCAAAACAACATTACAATCATTTTTAGATTTTAAAAACTCATTTTCTTTAAGTGCAAGTTCTAATTGAGATCTCAATGAATCCCTTTCATTATAGACCTCAACCTTCTCTTGCAAAACATTGTTAAGTCTAGAGTGCAAACTTTTATTTTCTTTTCAAGGCCTAGACTTTTTTTTTCAAAGCTTTATATTTTTCTATTAATTTTTCGCAAACAATGGAAAGTTCTTCATTTAAGGCATGGGCATCATAATCATCACATGAAGAACTAGCACTATCATCACAATCTAAGTGGGGTTCCGAATGTACCTCAAGGGAGTCATTCCCTTGGACCATGTGGCATTGTGAATCGGATTCTCCACTAGACTCCTCCTCTTGTTGAATTGGCACTTGAAGCTTGGAGGTGGTGGTGGTTGTCAACATATTCCACACTGCAAATGCGGAATCAAAGTTAGAAACATGCATAAGATAATCTTTCGGTAGCGTGCTTCTAATGGTCTCAAGGGCTTGTGCATTGGCCCCTATATGCTTGCTATCACTAAGGAAGGATTCCTTGGTAATGGCAAGGTGAACCTTATATCCTAGGGTTTGTAGGTAAATAGACATCCTAGTCTTCCAAACAACAATGTTGGAAGGGTCAAACATAGGTGGGGTCATGAAGTCCATGGTATAAACTATATGTGTGCAAACAAGCAAATGCAAACAATAGATTAGCAAGCAAAGGATCTCACTCCTAGGATGTAAAGCCTAAAGTATCAGGAGCGTAGGCTCTGATACCATTGAAAACACCTAGAGGGGGGTGAATAGGTGTAAATACTAATCTAGAAACTAAGTGCGCTAAATGCGGAAGCTTAAAAACTATTGCAACACACTTAGTACAACACACAAGTGTAGCCGAATTCCCCGTGAAGGGCTCTGGACTAACTCCTCTTGATTCCCCTATATATGGGTTGAGGTGCTATATGAAGCTCTTGTGGTTAAGTATAAGTGAGGCACACACAAACAACCAAGCATATAAGATGAATAGGCAATATGAAATATGCAAGGCAACACAAGCAAATATGATATGATGATATGAATGATGCTATGCACAAAAGTAAAGAGCGAGAGTATAGAGACAAGTGGATCAAACGCAAACACAATGATATGTTCCGAGGTTCGAGCCCCTAGCTCTACGTCCCCGCCTTCACCGAGAAGGATTTCTAATCCACTAAAGGAGTACCGAACTCCTCTCTCAACCTTACAATGCCACCGAGGCAATACAACCACAATCCACCTCTACCGAAGAGGGATAAGGCCCGTAGCCAACAACCAAACTCCACCTCACAATAGAGGGAGCAAACACAAACCTCAACCTCTACCAAAGAGGGAGCAACCAACAAATGAGGGTTTTTACAACAAGTGGTATATCTTAACCACAAACCTCTCCTTTTTCCCACAAACAAATGATCCTATAGAATAGGATAGGTGATAGCTCAAGTGTGGAAAAACTAGAGTTTTGAAAACAAAAACTCAAAGAAAAATACTTGAGAAAACTCTTGGTAAAAGATATAAATGAAGAACAAACCAAATCTCCCAAAATTCTATTTTCTTTGATTTTTCAAAAACTCTAAAACAAAACAAGGATGAAATCTTTTGAGCTCTAAAACACTTTGAAAACTTCTTTTAAACTCTGAAGAAACTAGGAATTTTTCTTGTTAAAAACCTTGGCCAAAATCCCAAAGAAATGGGGTTTATATAGGCCAAAACAGAAACAAGCCGTTAGGCTGATCTGGCAGCCTGACAGGCTAGCGGTCGGCTGGCCGGCCGACCGCCAACGGTCAGAAATATGACCGTTGGGCAATCCGGTCGGCCCTGCGGCCGACCGCCCAGATACAGAGAGCAAAGCTCTCTGGTCCGGTCGGCTGCCCGGCCGACCGTCCCTGTGTCTGCCAAACGTGCACAAGCTTGTGCACGTCGGTCGACCGCAAGGGTCGACCGCGGCCTTTGGTGCGGTCGACCCGTGCGGTCGACCGACCTGGCCTGTCAGCCACAGTCTGGCTCAGAAAACAGGTTTAAAAATATTTCTAAAAATCCTTTAAGTCTTGTAAAAATACCCAAAAATAGTTTTATCATTTTGCATTGATATATAAACTTGTGATAAACATTTTAACTATAATATCAAGCATATGAAACCATTTTTGTGTTTTAACATTTTTACCAAAAATCAAACCTTGTATTTTATCAAACTTGAATTTTTCAATACATGAATAGGAAAGTCAAAATAAGTTTGTATAAGAAGTTTAAGCAAGCATGTATAACTAGAATACATCTACTATACATATAAACCATGTAAACTTGTTTTGATCAATCTATTCATGAAAACCAAATCCAAACATAAAACGTGTGTGTTGTGCACTTGAGCATATCAACTATACTAAGCTTTACAAATGGATCTAAAACACACTAAACTAAACTAGGATACCTAAGCCTTCTTGACGATCTTCATCTTCAAGTCGATTCGGTCCAAACACCCGTGATCCAACGAGCGTGGCTATGTATCATCTTGACGCTCGGGCTCGGGAATCACCAAGTGAAGGCTTCCAAACTCCTCTTTTTGAAGCAATCACCAACTAATATCTTGATTAATGATCTGAGACTAAAAACACAAGAATATTAGTAAACATAACTACATGAGTTAATCATCATCAAAACTAGGGTGGAAGGCCTTCGGCCAACAATCTCCCCCTTTTTGATGATGACAAAACTCATGGAGTTATATATGCATGGATTAAAGTTAAGCTTCAAAGAAGCTCCCCCTTAACTCATGCATAAACAAATAAACAATAAATATGCAATGAATGACAATGCATAAACAATAAAAGGCTCTAGATACCAATGAAATGTTCAAAAACAAAACATGCTCTAGATACAAATTAAAATTAAACTAAATTAAACTTAATATATGCAAAACATAAATATGCATATATCAAACTCAAACTCAAAATCTTTCTCCCCCTTTTTGTCAATCATTAACAAAGGGGTAAACAATCAAAACAAAACAAAATCTTCTCCCCCTTTTTAATACAAGGAAATAATCATCAATAAGGGGTAAATAAAGATAATGTTCTCCCCCTTTTTGTCTAAAACAAAACCAAAACCAAATAGGGGTGACAATCAATTAAGGTATCAATAGAAAATATGTCAAAGTAGCATTTTGATACCAATTGAAAGTAAACATAGATCAATAAATAAATGGTATATGCTATATACATTCATGAAGAGGAAGACGGTAAAGTAACTTCCCTACATATATACATTATATGAAAGAGGGATGACAAGCCCTAATTCACATAACGCATAATATGTAATGCATAAGAGGAGATGTGAAGCTCCCCTACACACGTGTATCACATAAAGAAGAGATTGTCAAGCTCTTCAATACAAGATACACTCAACATGAATCTATATGTAGAAGAGATGTTAAGCTCTCCTTGCATATAGGCAATATAAATCAAAACTTTTGTATTTATCTTTAAA
This sequence comes from Agave tequilana, assembly GCA_038442645.1. Lineage (NCBI taxonomy): Eukaryota > Viridiplantae > Streptophyta > Magnoliopsida > Asparagales > Asparagaceae > Agave > Agave tequilana. The sequence continues at coordinate 132,331 of JAVJIF010002902.1, forward strand.
ATAAAATTTTGAGATACCAATTTTTAAAACATTCAAATAAACATCTTAATATCAAAAGAGAGTATTTTTCTTTTAAGTATATGATATCAATTTAAACTTTTTATTTTCTATCATAAAGCAAGGGAGTGGAAATACCAATACCGATTGAAATATGAAAATCGAATTTTCTCCCCCTTTATGAAATACCAACAAAACACATGCATAAGTTTGTTTAAGAAAACAATTGAAAATTGAATCAATTGAAACAAAGTTGAAGCTCAAGCTTAGCATAAACAAAATATATATGTATGAAAATTTTAATACCAATCGAAATTGATACTATTGAAATTGAAAAACATACATACATACATACAAACATATATGAGTATACAAGAAAGGTCAAAATTGATACCAATTGAAAGAATTCAATGATACCAATTGAAACAACAATAATGATCAAGTATATACATCATATAACTACCACCCAACTCATGTACATGTATCATTGGATCCTTTCAATATAGAGCATACATAAGTATGGTCACCCATCCATCCGCCCGTGGATGGTAGGGGTTTTTAAAACTAGATATGAAAATTAAAGTATGTTTGAAAACTCTACCACATGAAGAATATCGCAACTAGTTATATGAAAAATTGTAAACTAGCACGAAATCCTTCAAGTAAGGAATAAAACAAAATTATTTTTCATAAACATGAAATTCACAAAATAGTCAACACTCATAATCAAATAAGCATAAATATGACTCATGAAAACAAACATGAGTAAACAATAAATGTGAGTGTACAAATAGAATGTGAAGATCATAATCATGATAGATAGGCAATAAGCTCAATATTCCTTAAAACATGAAAACATGAAAATCATCAAAACTTTTAATCTTCAAGGTATATGTATGTCCTATACAAACTAAAGCATACATACATATCCAAACACAACGAGTCCACAAAGATATATGCATTAAGGCACGTGGCTCAAGGGATGTATATGTATAACAAAAGTTTAGATAAAATGGACATATACATGAAGTTAAATACATGGAAACATGAAACTAAATTTTCATTAAAACAATTTCATTTCAAGGTATATGTATGATTTGTCAACACAAAAAGTATACATACATATCCATAAACACAATTGAGTCCATATGTATAGATTTGCATGAAAAGCAAATGACTCAAGGGGTATACATGTATATCTTAAAGTTTGGAAAAATAAACATATACATGAAATGAAAACTCATAAAACAAATCCAAAAATAGGAATACAAGTTTAAAATGCATGGATCATCAAAACTAGACTATTCTAGCACATCTAATGGGTTCAAATAAGCATTCAAGCTCAAACATATATAGATTTATTTGTGGCCCACTATATGTACAAGTATATACCTAGTCTTAATGAAAACTAACATCTAAACATGTAATCAAATCATTAGGCATAAAACAAGATGTAAATCAACATGAAAACATAAACATGATTATTATGTAAATCCACATGTTATTAAACCTATGATAAACATGATAGCTAAACAAAGGTGAGAACACAAAAATATGATCCATATTAAACATGGGTGTCTCAAGGGGCTATACATGCATGTCAATGATCTAATAAACATGGCATTTACATACTAATGTATAAACATCAAAACATGCTATAAATAATAAACATGAAAAGCATGCAAACATAATTAAGGAGTTAGAGATTCGATACCAAAACCAATGAGGGCACCTCTCCAAGTCTCCAAATACATGGTGGTCCTCTCCACCAAACTTCCTTGAAAGTGATGCATCCAATTAGTAATCTTTAGGCACGGAACGCATCCACTCCAAGGTACGGCTACTCTCACGTCATGTGAGAGCCCACACCTACATCATAAACAAAAGGGGTGTCTTTGGTACCCACATCTTATTGGATCATGGGGGTTAGTACCTTCTCTAACCCAAACAAACTTATTTGCTAAATTAGAAACATGTATACGATCATAGCAAAATTTAGCAAGGTGGCCCTTACGTCCACAATATGTACAAGTGTACACATGAGCATACATGTGATGGTGGTGACCGTGGGAAGCATGTGTATGCCGTGGAGGGTGTGCATGAATAGATGAAACTTGTTTCTTTCGAAATAAAGTTTCCAAACGTGTATGGCCCACAACACATTGGCTCAAGGTGAGCCCAAACAATCTACACTCTTCTTAAGTATGGATATATCATTGTTAATCAAAGAAGAAGTGTGGCATGCAATGAGTGATCTAGGTAAAACTACCCTAGCATGGCAAACATGTGAATCTAAATCATTTTTCAAAGATTTTTTTTCTTTAAACAAATTTCTAATTCTTTTGAGATAAAATCAATTTCATTTTTCAAAATATTGTTATCTCTTAAAATAGAGTCTACTTTAGAAGATAAAACCTCATTATTTTTAAAACAACATGGCAATCATTTTTAGATTTTAAAAACTCATTTTCTTTAAGTGCAAGTTCTAATTGAGATCTCAATGAATCCCTTTCATTATAGACCTCAAACTTCTCTTGCAAAACATTGTTAAGTCTAGAGTGCAAACTTTTAATTTCTTTTTCAAGGCCTAGACTTTTCTTTTTTCAAAGCTTTATATTTTTCTATTAATTTTTCGCAAACAATGGAAAGTTCTTCATTTAAGGCATGGGCATCATAATCATCACATGAAGAACTAGCACTATCATCACAATCTAAGTGGAGTTCCGAATGTACCTCAAGGAGTCATTCCCTTGGACCATGTGGCATTGTGAATCGGATTCTCCACTAGACTCCTCGTCTTGTTGAATTGGCACTTGAAGCTTGGAGGTGGTGGTTGTTGTCAACATATTCCACACTGCAAATGCGGAATCAAAGTTAGAAACATGCATAAGATAATCTTTTGGTAGCGTGCTTCTAATGGCCTCAAGGGCTTGTGCATTGGCCCCTATATGCTTGCTATCACTAAGGAAGGATTCCTTGGTAATGGCAAGGTGAACCTTATATCCTAGGGTTTGTAGGTAAATAGACATCCTAGTCTTCCAAACAACAATGTTGGAAGGGTCAAACATAGGTGGGGTCATGAAGTCCATGGTATAAACTATATGTGTGCAAACAATAGATTAGCAAGCAAAGGATCTCACTCCTAGGATGTAAAGCCTAAAGTATCAGGAGCGTAGGCTCTGATACCAATTGAAAACACCTAGGAGGGGTGAATAGGTGTAAATGCTAATCTAGAAACTAAGTGCGCTAAATGCGGAAGCTTAAAAACTATTGCAACACACTTAGTACAACACACAAGTGTAGCCGAATTCCCCGTGAAGGGCTCTGGACTAACTCCTCTTGATTCCCTAGATATGGGTTGAGGTGCTATATGAAGCTCTTGTGGTTAAGTACAAGTGAGGCACACACAAACAACCAAGCATATAAGATGAATAGGCAATATGAAATATGCAAGGCAATACAAACAAATATGATATGATGATATGAATGATGCTATGCACAAAAGTAAAGAGAGAGAGTATAGAGACAAGTGGATCAAACGCAAACACAATGATATGTTCCGAGGTTCGAGCCCCTAGCTCTACGTCCCCGCCTTCACCGAGAAGGATTTCTAATCCACTAAAGGAGTACCGAACTCCTCTCTCAACCTTACAATGCCACCGAGGCAATACAACAACAATCCACCTCTACCGAAGAGGGATAAGGCCCGTAGCCAACAACCAAACTCCACCTCACAATAGAGGGAGCAACACAAACCTCAACCTCTACCAAAGAGGGAGCAACCAACAAATGAGGGTTTTTACAACAAGTGTATATCTCAACCACAAACCTCTCCTTTTTCCCACAAACAAATGATCCTATAGAATAGGATAGGTGATAGCTCAAGTGTGGAAAAACTAGAGTTTTGAAAACAAAAACTCAAAGAAAAATACTTGGGAAAACTCTTGGTAAAAGATATAAATGAAGAACAAACCAATCTCCCAAAATTCTATTTTCTTTGATTTTTCAAAAACTCTAAACAAAACAAGGATGAAATCTTTTGAGCTCTAAAACACTTTGAAAACTTCTTTTAAACTCTGGAGAAACTAGGAATTTTTCTTGTTAAAAACCTTGGCCAAAATTCCAAAGAAATGGAGTTTATATAGGCCAAAACAGAAACTAGCCGTTAGGCTGATCTGGCAGCCTGACAGGCTAGCGGTAGGCCGGCCGGCCGACCGCCAACGGTCAGAAAATATGACCGTTGGGCAATCTGGTCGGCCGTGCGGCCGACCGCCCAGATACAGAGAGCAAAGCTCTCTGGTCCGGTCGGCCGCCCGGCCGACCGTCCCTGTGTCTGCCAAACGTGCACAAGCCTGTGCACGTCGGTCGACCGCAAGGGTCGACCGGCCTTTGGTGCGGTCGACCCGTGCGGTCGACCGACCTGGCCTGTCAGCCACAGTCTGGCTCAGAAAGGTTTACAGGTTTAAAAATATTCTAAAAATCCTTTAAGTCTTGTAAAAATACCCAAAAATAGTTTTATCATTTTGCATTGATATATAAACTTGTGATAAACATTTTAACTCAAATATCAAGTATATGAAACCATTTTTGTGTTTTAACATTTTTACCAAAAATCAAACCTTGTATTTTATCAAACTTGGATTTTTCAATACATGAATAGGAAAGTCAAAATAAGTTTGTATAAGAAGTTTAAGCAATCATGTATAACTAGAATACATCTACTATATATATAAATCATGTAAACTTGTTTTGATCAATCTATTCATGAAAACCAAATCCAAACATAAAGTGTGTGTTGTGCACTTGAGCATATCAACTATACTAAGCTTTACAAATGGATCTAAAACACACTAAACTAAACTAGGATACCTAAGCCTTCTTGACGATCTTCATCTTCAAGTCGACTCGGTCCAAACACCGTGATCCAACGAGCATGGCTATGTATCATCTTGACGCTCGGGCTCGGGAATCACCAAGTGAAGGCTTCCAAACTCCTCTTTTTGAAGCAATCAACAACTATATCTTGATTAATGATCTGAGACTAAAAACAAGAATATTAGTAAACATAACTACATGAGTTAATCATCATCAAAACTAGGGTGGAAGGCCTTCGGGCCAGCAGAAACATCACATGGGCCTCTTTGAAAACTTTCATAAGATCACATTTCGAACTGAAACAGAACCCTTATGTAGGGCTCCAAGAAAGATGAGATTGTACCTTGATTCGGGAGCATGACGAACGCCTTGAAGCGTAGTGATGCTGTTCGGTGCGGAAAGAGATTTTGCCGTAAAATTTCCTTGAATCAGTTGAAAGATTACAACAAAACAATATTCCGACTACAAGGGAGGGAGGATGCTTGAATCTTCCCTTTGTTTAAATCTGGGTTCTTCGTGTGGCGATGGAGAGTGAATCTTGTTCTCCGTTGACCAGATGACCGTCCTGGACCGTCGGGGGTCTTCTTCTTCGGCCGGCAGGGGAGTAACTCAGCTCCGGCTACCAAACTCTCAAAGAGGAGGTAGGCGAAGATAGGCTAGTACTCAGTAAGCCTGTTGAAGAATCTCCTCTCTCTCTCGGTCGTTGACGTCGGGCTTCTCTCTCTCGATGCCTTGATCTTCTGACCCTCTGGATTCAAAAATGCCGACCTTAATGATCACTCGACCTTCTTCTTCCACTGAATCCAAATCTTCGACCCATCGTCCATAGCTAACAGGGCTATTTATAGGGGTCTTAGGGGGTGATCGTGCCCCCTAAAAATGCGCCTGAATGAGGGCCGTTACCCGCGATACGCGCGGTAACTGGCTCCCCACGATCTGGGCGGTTGCAACTGAGACGCGGATTTCAGACTAAACGCGCCTTGGATGCTGAGACGCAAGCTTCAGGCCGGACGCGCCTTGGATGCTGAGACGCGGGCTTCGGGCCGACGCGCTTTGATGTTTAAGACGCAGGCTTCGGGCCGACGCGTCTTGAAGTTGAGACGCGGGCTTCAGGCCGACGCGTCTTGAAGTTGAGACGCGGGCTTCAGGCCGACGCGTCTTGAAGTTGAGACGCGGGCTTCAATCCTTTGCGTCTTTGAGACTGCTTCTTTGGTGGCTTGCCTGGTTAGTCATTTTTAGACAGCCTACAGAACCCCCTCCAAAGTTTCCGATATTCCGCAGTTGAATGGGACGGATTTCGGAACACTTTGGACTTAAACCGCGTTCGCCTTTGTGACCGGACTGTTGATGCTTCGGTTCGACCTTATCCGAATTTGGTCTTCGTGAGTGTTATTGAACTCTTAGAAGCCATCAGAGTCGATCGTGTTGAGTGTCTAGATACACAGCCTAGACCTCCCCAATTGCTTTTTAGTCTGTCACGGGTGCGTTTTTGGCTGGGAGTAGTTGGTTGTCTGTTGGCGCCAGTGTACTGTTGAACTGTCTTGCAGACGCATGAAACTGGATGCAGGCTCCTTTTTGAAAGCAGACGCAGGAGACTGGACGCAGGCTCCTTTTTTGAAAGCAGACGCAGGAGACTGGACGCAGGCTCCTTTTTTGAAAGCAGACGCAGGAGACTGGACGCAGGCTCCTTTTTGAAAAGTAGAAGCCACTTTGAAGACGCAGCGTCTATAGGGTAGACGCGATGTTGGTCAGACGCGAACTCCTTAGAAGGGACGCGACCTTCAGAAAGCATTCTTGGAGATGCTGACGAGGCATGTCCGGTGCGTTTTCTGGGCGCGAACTTTACGCGTCATGATGACGCCGCCAGCTGGCCTGGGGAAACGGCGAAATTTCGCCTTTTGGCGCGCGGATCTTGCGGTTCATTAAATGAACTGCTCCACGTGTCGGCTTCTGATTCGCGGCGGGGTTGCGACGCATGATCTTCGTCACCGGCAGTGATTTTGTTACACGCGTCAAGCGACGGTTCGCTGCAGCGTCCCTTGGGTCACGCGCCGCGTATCTCTGCGTATCCCCGTGCCTATAAAAGGCAACTGTTTGGAGAACTTCCTCTTCTTCTCCGCATTCGCTTACTCTGAGAATTTTAGAAAAGAACTCTGTTCCTTTTTCTAGCTTCAGACCAAACTCGCCATGGCACCAAAGACCAAGCCGACCGCCTCCTCCTCAAAGGCGACCACCACCGAGGCCCGGAGGGGCGTCTCCTCCTCTGCGCAGGACTTCGTCCTCCAAGGCCTCCAAGGTAGTATGCCTTGGGCAGAACCGACCCTTAAGGACTTTAAACCATTAAAAGCGTGTTTGATTCCCCAGACGCAGTCTTTGGGATGATAACCGGGGCGCGGATTAGATAATCTGACACCCAAGAGCCCTGTGCTTCGGGTCCTTCACTTAGAATTTCTCTAACTGTGAAGGTCTCTGGACGCAGCTTTGCAGAACGCAGATTTGATCTTCGCGTTCTGTGTCATCAGGCGCCAATTTGATGAATCTGGCGTCTGAGTCCAAGTGCTTTGAATTTTTACAAGTCTTGGTTTGCAGAACGCGGATTTGATCCTTGCGTTCTGTGTCATCAGACGCCAATTTGATGAATCTGGCGTCTGAGTCCAAGTACTTTGAAATTCCACAAGTCTTGGTTTGCAGAACGCGAATTTGATCCTTGCGTTTCTGTGCCATCAGGCGCCAATTTGATGAATCTGGCGTCTGAGTCCAAGTACTTTGAAATTCCACAAGTCTTGGTTTGCAGAACGCGGATTTGATCCTTGCGTTTCTGTGCCATCAGGCGCCAATTTGATGAATCTGGCGTCTGAGTCCAAGTACTTGGAATTTCATAAGTGGCTTCAATCTTTGCGTTCTGTGCTTCTTGACGCAGATTTGCGGGTCTGGACGCGGATTTGATGATTCCTGCGTCCAGTATCTTTTCTGCGTTTGGACGCAGAACACTTAGTATTTTTCTTTACTTTTGGTAAAGCATCTGACTTAAGTGTCTTCATCTTTTTGCAGCGCCGCAACCTGCTACTTCACTCCCCAAGATACGCCATTTTGGGCATGTAGGTGGAGCTGACCGGAACCTGACCTTTGTGCTGCAAAGGACTGCCCTGTGACTGCCGACCAGTCGCCGGCTCGTGAGAAGAAGCTCTCGAATGTCGAGATGAGGACTCTTCGAGTGCTGATGACCGATGCAGCATTCGTCACGGATGACGGCATCCAGCTGAAGAAGCCCGCCTTCTTCTTCGGGGATCGTATCCACGATGGCGGCCATCGCGTGCACGAAGGGACTTACACATGGCTCCGTCAAATAGGGGGCCGAAGGTTCTTTCTCCCGCCATGGATAGGATGTACCCTATGTTCTATTACCAGCATATGTCCGTCCCGCGGAAGATGGAGTTTGACCTCGCTCGATATGCTCCTGAGGTTACTCTTGGCGATCTGGGCTCCCACCACCAAGTGCACCGTCATGACGGCCATGACGAGTCGGTTATCGGCCTTTTCCCTGGATCGCGCAAGAGGGAGATCCCGTCTGGAGAGATACCGCACATTGGCTCCACCTTCCTCAACATGTTCATGGCAGCGGAGGGTGACTATCCAGTTGCGTTCCGTGCATATGGGTGGATCTATTCCCCAGCGAATTACTGGTGGGGCAGGATGGTTGGCTTTGTCCTTACCGAGCTCGGGGATTTGCTGAAGCGTGTAGGACTGTACTCGGCGTCAGGGCCGTACAGTGGGGGATCCCTCAAAGTTCTCAAAACTTCTTTGGGATCCTAGAACGTTACAATCCCTTGACGGGGACGTTCTTTACTCCAGTCGGGGAGATGGGCCTTGCCTTACACGAGATGCACGAGGTCTCAGGACTGGTAACAGGGGACATGCCCTATGAAGAATATGTCCCGACTGCCGTGGAGCTTCGTTACGTGAAGGAGGATTTTCCCCTCATATATGAGACCTACTGGGAAGTGCTATGTCACTTCCATATCTGCGGTCAGCTCACCAAATGGCGGTCGCAGGGGGTCACGTACCTGTCTTGGGCCAGTTATTTGTTCAACAATGTGAACACCAAAGACCACTTGATCACCCGATTGACGCCCAGCTCTGATAGGGAGATCGAAGACCGGATTGATCAGATGTCCGAGAAATTCTACACCACAGAGTCGAACGAAGATGGTTTCGACCCTGACTTGGTTTTCGAAAGCTTCCACCACCAAGCCCGGACTCCTATCTCCGATCGGGCGCTGCTGGCAGGCTTTCTGATGCTGTGGCTAAAGCGTTGTGTGGTGCCCACGCTGCCACATGAAGTTATAGTTGCCGATGTGGTGTACCCGGCGGTGCTTTTGGCCCATGGCAACCCTATAGCTCTTCTCCCGGCCGTGGTGGCTGGTATTCAGAGCGGCTGCGGGCGCTGGCTAAAAGCTTTTGTGAGCCGCCAAAAACTGTGGATTCCGAGGGAAAGCCGCTCACGGACGCAGAGGGGAATCCAGTGGTGAAGCGTCCCAATCCTCGGGTTGAGCTGCCTTACACATACCTTATGGCCTGGTATGTGATGCACTGCCCCTCTTTGATGACGGCGGTGCGTTGGAAGGAGGACTCCGTCCCCTTCATACAGCGATTGGAGGGTTCGAGGTGGCAGGATCCTTACATATATTATATCCGGAAGCGTCTTTCAGCCCCGGCAAACTATCAGCTCAATCGTTGCCTCCTCCAGATCCCTGGTGCATCCTACGGCGATCTACTTGTCGATTCCGCAGGCCCTGATGATTTCACGAGGTTATCCCAGGGAGCCTTCTGGTGGTTGCTCAATATTCGGCCCGGGTATATGCTTTTCCGACAAGGGACATCATGCACCATTGAGCCATACATGCCGAATCGCTTCGCTCGACAATTCGGCTATGACCAGCTCTATATCGGAATCCAAATGCTTATCTCGCCTTCGAAGGGAACTTGTTCGAGGGTGCTCGGGCCTGTACTATAGTGTGGCTGGGGCAGGAACAACCTTCCGTCTACCTCTTGAAGCGCCCAAGTGCCAGATGAGTCTAAGCTATTGTACTTGGTACTCCCAAGCCGCCCAGACACCAGACTTTCTCCGGCATCTTCATGTATCGAGAGCATCAATGCAAGCCTCGAGACAAGGACAGAGTCTGGTAAACCAACGAGACTCGTAGAGCAGTACCGAAAGTCTGTAAGGAGGTCGGGAGAAGGACGAGGAGGGAGCCACGAGCTACAGAGCCACGACCGCCAGGGGCAGAGCCACGAGCGAAGAATGAGCCGTCAGTAACGAGGGCGGAGCCATCAGCGACGAGAGAGGAGCCTCCAGCAACGAGGGCGGAGCCACCAGCAAAGAGGTCTAAGCAGTTGGCGAGTAAGCGTCATCACCGCTCTACTTCTGTTATTGAGCCTGCCCCGAAGAAGGTTAGGAGGGACTTGGCGGCTGAAGTCTCTCAATCCGGAGCTATCTCTGCTGGAGTTGAGGCCCCTCCTGAAGACGTCGTCAGAGTTGAGGAACCTCCGGAAGAGGAAGATTTCCTCCCTTTAGTTCGTGCTCCTAGGTCGCACCGCGAGGCTGTGGAGGAAGGGGAGTTCATCGAACAACCCGTTATTGCTGCTGATGCCGAATCCCCGGAGATTGACATAATGGGCGATGAAGATGTTGAACTTCCGGAAACCTCAGCTCAGCTCAAACCTCCTTCTGCTCATGAAGGGAGATGAGGCACAGCAGTTGGGGTCTCCAGGCGTCTTCATCTCTAGTTCCAGGGCCGTCGACCCTAGTCCTACTACTGGGGTGATTGGAGGCAAGGCTCCGATTACGGAGCTTCCTGAGCTGTCGTCTTCTTCGCTCTCAGGGGAAAGCCTCTTTGAGGACAAAGTCGACTATAGCGAGGAACCCGCTCCTCCTGATCAAAGCAAGTTCTTCCAGTCTCAGAGGAGAAATGTATGTGGGCGAGTCATCATCTGCACCACCAGTGGCGGCTATTCCTGTTGAAGGTACCCTTTCCACCTCCTGTCCAATTTTTCTTTACATGTTGAAGAAGATGTCTTGACATTCTTCATTTTATATTGCAGGGCCGACCGGAAATGCCGGGCTACAACTCCTCGCATATTGAGGAGATGGTGAGGAGTTGACTCGGCCACAGGGAATTGAGACCTCAGCTGCTGAGATGCCCTCAGAGGGGGCAGCTGCTGGTACTGGGGAGCCTTCCACTCTACCAGAGGAGGAGCCACTACTGAGGTCAAGAAGGCTCGGGTGGAGGGTCCAATGGCAGGTCCACTCCCAGGAGATTGCACAGCCCAAGCTTCAAATGAAGCTTCTGAGGACATCGTGCTTGCCACTCCATCATTGGTCGCGGAAGTTCCAGCAGGGATAGCACCTCCGGAAGCACCAGTGGCTGGTTCCGCTCTTGTCGTATCGGCGGTTAGCATGACTTCTGCGCAAAAGAGCCGGCCTACACCCCTTCTTCCGAGATAGAAAGGGGTCGGGAGCGTTCCGGTGATGACAGCATGGACTTCCTGACGCGCAGTACGGTGCGGCAGTTCTTTGAAGCGATGCGATCGTGCATCGACTTTATCCTTTCTGGGCGTCGTTCTTTTGACTTTGCCCGGAGATTTCTCGGGAATGTGGCCGAGAACATCGAGCTAGTCGGGGGCCTTCCTCTTGCTCAGGCATGTATGCGGGTGGTGGATCAGTTGGAGAGTGACCTGAAAGAGCTGAAGTCTTTAGACGAAGCTGACTCCCTCCACGAAACCCAAGTCATCCTGGATAGCCTCCTTTCTGCCCAAAGGCAAGAGCGACAGGAAGTGGAAGTACAAATTGCCGAAGAGGTCAGCAACCTTGAGCGTTCCCAGGCTGAATGCCAAGGCTGATTGAAGACTCAGGGGATACTGAGCTTATCATGCAGAACACAGAGCTGGCTATTACCAACGCTCGGGCTGCCATTGCTAAGGCCAAAGCCATGCTAGCTGTCAATGAAGAGAAGCTCGTCGCCCTCCAGAAGAAGCTAGAGGAGCAGAAGGCTGCAAGGGTACGGGCTGAAGAGAGCCAGTCTGTTCATCTCTCCAGATTGGAGACTTTGCGAGCCCAGCTGGCTGAAAAACCCTGCCTATCTGAAGAGGAGCTGCGGGTCCAGGCGATGATGGAGGCTGAGAAGGCACGTCAGCATGAGATGCATCGTCTCAGGGAGCGCATCCGTTCCCTACCAGATCGAGATTTTTAGCCTTCTCCTCCCTTTTTTTTTTTTGTAACGCTCAATCTTATTTGTATAAGAGAGCGTTCTTGTATCACTTTCATATTTTTGGATATAACAAAAGTGACACCCTCCTTTTTACTTCTTTTGTCTCGAACTCTTTGCCTTTGGTTGGACATGTAGGAGCAAGGAAGTCTTTTGATCTTTATCAAATTATAATCATAATCTTAATAAGTCAAAGTATTGAGGAAAGATCTTGTTCCAAGAACTTTCATGACACTGTCAGAGGTGTAAGCTTAACTTGACAGAGGTGATTTTTGGTGGACCTGCCACTTTGTGGAAGAAAGTGACAGGTGGAGTTCGTACCCCCAGGAAAGATGAACTTTTATAAGGATTTGTGCTCAACTTGATTTCAGATCAGCTGGGGATGTTGATGGAAACATTGTTTATTGGTGTAATGTTAACCAACAATGCCTTCAAAATGAATTCGATATTCTGTTGGAGAGAATATCAAATGAAACTAGACTCGCGGGGGAATCTAGGGAGTCCTTACCGTTAGAGGTGTGATATTAACTTAACGGGTTGGAAATAGTCTTGTCAGGAGTGTAATGTTAACTTGACAAGGACATGAGTTAGAGGTGTGATATTAACTTAACTCATCGACATCTCAGTTTTATAAGGGAAACTGAGGTGTCACTGTCATAGGTGTGATGTTTAACTTAACAGTGAGGGTAATGCTAGAGGTGTAATGTTGAACTTGGCATTAGTCGTCTCGGCTTGAAGAAGTCGAGGAAAGTCATAGCCATAGGTGTATTGTTGAACTTAGCAATGACTCAGATGCTAGAAGTGTAGTGTTAACTTGGCATCGTTCGTCTCGGCTTAAGGAAGTCGAGGAAAGGTCATAGCCATAGGTGTATTGTTGAACTTAGCAATGACTCGGATGCTAGAAGTGTATTGTTAACTTGGCATCGTCCATTTCAGCTTCGATATGGAAGTCTGAAGAAAGGGTGACTGTCAGAGGTGTAATATTAACTTGACGGGCACCTGATATACTGCTTAGAGGTGTAATGTTAACTTAAACAGTAGTTTGTCAGAGGTGTGATATTAACTTGACAAGAATTGGCTCTGATAGGAGCAATTTGAGGACCTGTCATTCTATTGGTGAGAATTGACAAGTGGAATTTGAAATGCCAGAGGTATAGTGGTTAACTTGGCAATTTTAAAGTTTGCTGCTCTATGGAGGTGACAAGCAGGGCTTGTACTCGACAAGGAGTATTCATTACCAGAGGTATAGTGTTTAACGTAGTAAATGATTGCATTTTGTGGTCCTACCATTCTATGGATGAGAATTGGTAAGGGATTTTGGAGAGCTAGTGGAATCAGGTCCATTTAGGATTTTTAGCAAACCCTCAGCTGTCAACGGATTTGAGGTGCCTTTACCAACTACCGTTTGAGTTGGGCTAGCCATGCTATTCCCCTCAGCATGATGAGTTGTTGAGGATTTTATGTTGGGCTTAAATGCCAACGTTTTCCTCTATCCTTAGCCGTCGAAGGCGTCGGATGTCTGATCAGAGGTGTGGTTTTAACTTGATCGGCAGGATTTTAGCAAACCCTCAGCTATCAACGGATTTGAGATGCCTTTACCAACTACCGTTTGAGTTGGGCTAGTCATGCTATTTCCCTCAGCCATGATGAGTTGTCGAGGATTTATGTTGGGCTTAAATGCCAACATTTTTCCTCTATCCTTAGCCGTCAGAGGCGTTGGACGTTTGATCAGAGGTGTGGTTTTAACTTGATCGGCAGAAAAGAACACCATCTAGGGATAGTATTTCTTCAGGAATTTGCCATTGATTGGCATCATGAGTGTATCGCCATTAGAGGTTATGAGACGATACGATCCATTCGAGTAGACCGACTCTACTACAAATGGTCCTTCCATTTGGGTTGGAATTTTCCCTTCGTCTTGTGCGTCATGACCATGGGTCTCCGGACGGCTAAGACAAGGTCGCCTTTCTTGAAAGTTCGCGTCTTGACTTTCTTGTTGAAGGCTCTGGTAATGCGAGCTTGGTAAAGCTCGATCTGCTGCTGGGGCCTGCAGACGCTTGTCGTCTAAGGCTTCCAGTTCTTGGAGTCGCTGTCGATGCTTCTCCTCTGTCGTCATCTCGGCGGTCAGGGCGACGCGTAGAGATGGAATTTGAATTTCCAGTGGGAGCACGGCTTCACATCCGTATACCAAGGAAAATGGCGTGGCTTTTAGTTGGGGTTCGCACGGTCGTGCGATATGCCCATAAGCATTCACCCAGCTTATCGTCCCAGTCTCGTTGACTTTTCGAGACGAATTTCTTAAGAAGCTTGCCAATAGTCTTATTGAAAGCTTCCGCGAGGACGTTGGCGGGAGGATAGTATGCCGTTGAAGACACACTCTGGATTCTGAACTTGGCACAGAATCTCTGGAAAGCCTGGCTGATGAACTGGGGTCCATTGTCATGGACGATCCGCCGAGGCACGCCAAGCGATAGATAACGTGATGTTTCACGAACTTGATTACGTTAGACGATTTTACCTCTTTTAGAGGAACAGCTTCGGCCCACTTGGAGAAGTAATCGGTTATTGCTAGAATGAACCGATGTCCTTTCGACGATGGTGGGCTGATGGGGCCAACCACGTCCATCCCCCACATTTCGAACGGCCAAGTAGAGGTCGTAGAGTGAGATACCCTGGTGCTTGATGGATGAAATCGCCATGTATTTGACAGGCGTGACATCTCTTAGCGAGGGAGATGGCGTCGGCGACCATCTTGGGCCAGTAGTACCCCATCTTTGGAGTCTGTTTGCCAGCTTCGGACCAGGTTGATGAGCTCCACATGTGCCATCGTGGGCTTCTTTCAACATTTCGCGGCCTCTTTTGATGAGAGGCACCGGAGTAGGATCCCGTCATGCGATCGACGATAGAGTGTTCGCGTGATCGCATTATAGTAGAATTTGGGGGCTTTCCTCCGAATGGCGGCCGCCTCTTTGGTGTCTTCAGGCAGGATGCCGTATAAGACATAATCAATATAGGGGAATCGCCAGTCTTTAGCTCTGGATCGGTTGACACTTCAAGTGTCTCTTTACCGCGACGATCTCCTGTTGACCCTGGGTAGTCTCCGGGGGGGTTTTTTGGACAGTATAGGTCGTGGCTATAGACGAATACTTTCTCCATTGCTCCAGCTGGGAGAGCTAGGGAAGCTGCGAGAGATGCGAGGGCATCTGCATGCGCATTTTGGCTTCGCGGCACATGGTCGATGTAGAAGTTTGAAAACTTCTCCGCCATGTGGATTGTCGCGTCGTAGTAGGGTACTAGATCTTCATGTCTGACCTCATACTCTCCGCGAACTTGGCTGACGATGAGTTTGGAGTCACCGTATGCCTCGAGATTTTTAACGCCAATCTCATCGCGAATTGCATCCCAATCAGGAGAGCGTTGTATTCCGCCACATTGTTGGAACAGGGCTCGGTTAACGAGATAGCTCGGGGATCACGTAGTTTTGTGGGGAGACGAGTACCACTCCTACCCCCGCTACTGTGTGTCCCTTGGGGCTTGCCCTTGATGCACCATCGAAGAAAGTTGCATACTTGTCCTTCAAACGATGTCTGGGTTAGGCCATACTTCGTCGGCGAATCATCTGGGAGATCCTCATAAAGTTTGGCTGCCCTCGGATCCGGGTGTGTCAGCTAAGAAGTCCGCCACCGCTTGTCCTTTAATGGCCTTCTGTGGCAGGAAGTGCATCTCATATTGAGAGAGCAATATAGCCCATTTTGCCAGCCGGCCTTCAATGATGAAGGCTTTGTCATAAGCAACCTCAGGGGGTTGACTTTTGTATGACATTTATAGTTGGCCTACCAGATAATGTCGCATTTTCTGAATGGCGAACACCAAGGCAAACACTCCTTCTCGATCGGGTTGTATCGATGTTCGGCCCGATCATCGTTCTACTGAGGTAGTAGATTGCTTGTTCTCGTCCTTGGTCATCATTCTGAGCTAGTAGAGCTCCCAAAGAATGATCCATCGATCGGACGTACACCAGGAAGGTTTTCCGGATACCGGAGCTGCAAGTACTGGTGGTTGGGTGAGGTATCGTTTGATCTCCTCGAATGCTTGCTGGCAAGCGTCGTCCCATATGAACGAGACTCCTTCTTCATCACTTAGCGAAGGGTTGGCATCTCCCAGAGAGATTTGAAATGATCTGCGGATGTACGCCAATCGTCCTTGCAATCCTCTGAGCTCCTTGAGGCTTCTGGGGGTTGCATCTCTTGGATAGCACGGACTTTCTCCGGATCCAAATGGATTCCTGTGGAAGTTACAACGAACCCTAGGAACTTGCCGCTGGCTACCCCCAGGAAGGACTTGGTGGGATTCATCTTCAATTGATGAGCCCGCATGATGTCGAAGACCATCTTCAGATCAGCTATGTGATCTCCTTTAATGCGACTTTTCCCCGCAATGTCGTCGACATAACATTCCACCGTTTTGTGCTATCTGCTGATGGAAAATGGTATTCATGGCCCTTTGGTATGTTGCCCCTGCATTCTTTAAACGAGGGCATGACGGTGTAGCAGTATACTCCTAGAGGTGTCCTGAAGGAGGTATGCTTTTCATCGTCAGGGTACATCTTGATTTGATTGTATCCTGAGAATCCGTCCATGAAGGACATTCGCTCGAATCCGCAGGTATTGTCAATCATGACATCTGTGATTGGCAATGGGAATTCGTCTTTGGGGCAGGCCTCGTTTAGATCGCGGAAGTCGATGCAGATCCGGATCTTCCCGTTCTTCTTAGCAACGGGGACAATGTAGCTACCCAGTCGGGATGTTGTTCCTCCCTGATGAAGCCGGAGTCAATAAGCTTCTTGACTTCTGATTGAATGGCCTCCATTATTTCGGGACGAAACCGTCGCTGCTGTTGCTTGACGGGTTTTTACGTCCGGACTGATGTTGAGGCGGTGCATAGCCACTTGAGGATCAAGTCCAGGCATGTCCTCGTAATTCCAGGCGAAGACGTCTATATACTCTTGTATAAGAGATATTAGATCATTCTTCTCTGATGGTGACAGGCCGTCACTTATGAATATGGGCTTGGGGTTGGCTTCATCTCCTAGGTTGATCTGAACAACCTTGTCTTCTGTGGGTGGCTCACACTGTTCAAAGCGGATATCCCAGAGAGCATTCAGATGTTTGATTCAGGGGTCTGTATCCGACTGGATCATTTCTTCGTCTTCGTCTTCCAGATGGCTTGTTGAAACCATGTTTACTGAAAGCCCTTGAAGATGTTGCCAATACTGACATCTTTTCCCACGATGACGTGTCTGAAGAGTGATCATGGCCTGATGGTTCCTCAGATCAGAGGCTGACGGCACTGGGGTTGATACATAGCCCAACCCGGCGGGTCTGATGATAATAGTCAGGTGGTTTTCCTTTTGTACAAAACGATCGAAGCAATGATCTCCTTCCTTTGCCGAAGTTTTAACCGGGCCTGTTGATTAGATCGTACCCCATACGCTTCATCATCTTGAGCGTTCTCGGTCATAATGATTGAACTGGGGGATTCATCCTCGCCTTCTGATTCTTCATGGGGCGTTGGTTTCAGACATGATTCGTCCAAAGAGGATAGGTCTCTGGCCCTTTTGTCTGGCTTGAACCATAAATGAAGATCCTTGCGCGTCACCATCATCATGGTACGTCCCGAAGGATGATTTTATAGGTACATGCAATGATGTCAGAGCATTCATTGCCGACCATACATCCTCGCCCATGTCGGTACTAGTATCCGACGTATTGACTCAGATTCATACACAGGAAAATACGCGAAATCTAAGTCTTCATTAATATACCAACCGCCTGCATCGTCGGTGGTATCAACATCGAGCTTATTAGTGGCTCTTTACAAGTGGTTCTAACTCCCACAGGCACTCTTCTTCTTCGGGCTCGGTGTCAGCTTCATTACCAGAGTCTGGCTCCTCTGGTTGCGGGGTTCCATTATTCTCCTCATATAAGAGGGAATCCGTGAAATAGTTCTCGACCCCTTTGAACGGATGCCTTTCGGCGATCAACGTTCGAACCTGTCCGCTCTCGTCAATGTATTTCATGACTTGATGGAGGTGGAGGGAACGTGGAGTTTTGGTGGATCCATGGTCGTCCCAGCAACAGGTTGTAGAAGTGTCAGCGTCAATGACATAACACTCCTTCCGATTGAGGCTCCCGATCCGGCATTTGAGCTTGATCTTCCCCATCGGGCGGGAGCTGTTGCATTAAACCCATAATAGTCGTCTGGTTGGGCTCAGACGATGGGCGGGAATGCCAAGAAATTGCATGACTCGGCGAGGTATGATGCTCAGTGCGGACCCGGG